>SNQJ01S0000659.1:233405-288835 GCA_010110895.2 Picea sitchensis | reverse complement strand
TAATAAAAAGTGTTACATATTGCTGAAAATTTAAAGAAACATATATATATATATATATATATATATATATATATATAAGTGAAATCTGATATCTGAAATTTGAGTAAGTGATTTATCTCATAGTCCATTCTGAAAATGAAAAATCTAAGAACACATCAAAGCAGGAGGAAAACTAGCCTTCCCGAATTAGAGCATAGACGAAACCCTCATTCCATACTTAGCCAGTTTTTGGATCGCGGGTTCTCAGGCTATGGACCTGAAAAGCAGGTTTTTGTTGTTCCATGACCTTCAAATAGCATCGAGAGTTACGTGATGTACAAATTGATAATGGGACTTGCGGACTATTTTAATTTCAAGAGGCTCATGTCCCAAAAATTTAACATTCGGGAATTACTTTTCTTTACATAGGTTTTACACACGGTGGTGGAAAAATGTACAAAAAATATAGTACCAATGTCTGTTACACAAGGTGGTGGATAGGAGGACCAAATAAATAGCATTCCCGAATTAGTTTTCTTTAAAACAGGGGCTCGTGGATACAAGAAATTGGAATGTATCAAACTATAGGTTCCTAGAAAGCATAAATTGTACATAGCAAAAATGTAATTTTTTAAAGTAGATATTTACTTTTATACATACGAAATACTTAATTTTATAGAGCATGTACGGAGACCTCATTCTATATAGTGTGATGGAGCCCAGATTACATAGGCATTTTTTGGATTGCGGGTTGTCGAGATGGCGGGCTGAAAATTGGAAAAAAATGAAACATGTTACATATTCCTGGAAATTTAAAGAAACATATATATATCTAAAATATGATATGTCAAATTTGAGAGAGTGATTTATGTCATACTTTATTTTGAAAAAGAAAAAAAGAGAATAGAGATAAAATAAACAGAATGACTTCACATTCAACATAGCTAAAGATAAAAAATCCAGGAAGACGTAAATATATAAGGAGAAAAATTAATAGTTTTATTTGGAATATATGAAAAAAATAATAGTTTGTTACATATCCATGGAAATTTAAATGTGTTTTTCATATAGACTGGGATTAGGGCTCCCGCTGACCATAACAGAAATATGTACAAGAAATAGGAGTGTGGAAAGAAGTTGGACACACTAGAATGTAATACCTGAAAAGTAGAAATGGGAAGATCATTTTTTTCCTATAGATTTGTACTCAGAAAAGAAATAATTGGATTGATAAAGAAAGGACTATCACTATACACTTACAGGGATGGTACGTATAAGTGATGTTTTTGTTTGGTTGGTGATGCCTTTGCCTGCTTGTTTTTTGTGGGCAACCTGCTTCAATAACTGGATTGATACACAGAGGATTTATGCATTTGCCTGTTGGATTTAGTGGTTGATCCACTTCAATTTCTCTTCAATATAGCTTCTCAAGGGGGCGACGTTGATGCCATTGCGGATTCGAATGTTGAAAACTTCATTTTCTAATTCGCTTAGATCAATTGAAAGTTTACACAGACCTTCATGAATGTCTCCATTCTGTAGCGAATACCTGACTAGCCAGTTGTCCACCTCTTCTTCATGATATTCAACAATTCTGTAAAACATTTCTAAAGACAAGGCCTTCAAATTATCAACTTGTTGATCAAAATCTTGCTTGGTTAACGTCAGCGAGTTGAGGATTAAGATGGGGTCTTGGAAGCCTTTTGTCTTTCCTGCTAAGTCTATTTTGGCGAGCTTAGTAAATAATGTTTCTTTCTTTTCTATTGCTTGCTCACACGATTTCACGATTAGGTACAGGTTCATCACTTTCTATTTCCAGCATGCTTCTAATTGAGTGAACCTTTTTTTGGACGGGAGATCATGTTGTATATAACTATGAATAGCTCCTGAATCAATTAAAATAGCAATGGTTTGGTTGTTGATCATACCTTCCACTTCAATCATATGAGACTGATACTCTTCTTGCTTGTTGTCCAGGGTTGCATAGATCCTTGGTACATTTCTACCCATGTCCTCCATTGTTTCATATTGATGTACATTGTGCACAGTCCTCCCTGTTTCACCTCCGTGAGGACAATCTCTGAACATATGATCTCCTTTACAACCCCAACATTGAATAGGTGGTTGCCTTGGACTTTGACCCCTTGTTTCAATCATTCTGGGTTCTCTAGGGTTTTGTTGTCCATGAGGATTATTTCTAAAGAATGGTGGATTAGTTCCCTTCTTCCTTTGATCTATCTTGAATTTCTTCTTGTCTTCCCAATATTTTTGGAAATTTGGCCTTGCTTTCTGCTGATCATATATGCATTTAGCTCGCCTTATGGTATCCTCTAATGTCTTGGGATCATCATACTATATTTTTTCACTGATGAATGATGGTAATACCTATGAATCTTAATTGTCTCATCCTTGATGAAAGAGACATACTTCAACAGTTCTAAAAACCTTCTTTCATATTCATCTATGGTCAAACTCCCAAGCTTGAGTTCAAAGAACTCTTTCATTTTCTTGTTATAGTATCTCTTAGTCAAGTATTTCTTCTCAAAATACTTCTTGAATTCCCTCCAAGTAACACTTTTCTCTTTAATGTGTTTCACCTGCACAAGTTGATCCCACCACATGGATGCCTTTCCTTTGATTTGATAGATGGAAATTCTACCTTCTGCATGAGAAGAATAGTTATACAATTGAAAATAATTTCTCATGCCCAACAACCATGTTTCTTCATCTTCATCCTTATTGTTCTCACCGTCAAATGTAGGAGGTTTGATTTTGTTCATTTCTCCTCGCAGTTCATCCACCCCAAACCTCTTATGCTTTCTAACAGGGGATGGACTTGACCTGTTATTTTCCCTCTTATTGGAATTCCTCAGGGAGTGGTGGTGATATCTGCTAACACTTCTTTATCTTCTTTTCTCCTCAGAAATCTTGTGACTTCTAGATTTGCTTGAGCCACGCTCCTTATCCAATTTCTTTTCTATTTTGTTCAAGCTCTGCATTAACTTCATGTTGAAGTCATCCTTCTACTCCTTGGCTCTTATAAGCCTTTCATTATCAGCTTTATGGCTTTGGACATCCTTCTGCAAATTTTTAATGGTCTCTTCCATATTCATGTTTTCATCCCTTCTTTCTCCATGTCCATTGGAGTTTGTTCCTTCAATGCCCAAATGGACATCCATCCCTCTGATTTCATCTTCCTGACTGTAAGTCCCTTATGTCTCTTCCATTACTTTGGACTTTAAGTTTATCTTGATTTGATCGAATTTCTATTAACTCTGCAAAATGTGCAGCCAACAAAACTTTGTCAGGCTAATTGTTTCAACAATTTCCTGAAAATATGAACCATTCAGGTTCAATAATATATTTCAGAATTCTTTCTTCTGATTTCCTAGAAATTTGAATGCCCAGATCAATTTTCTGGGTGTATATTTAGATTCCACCATCCAATACCTTTCCAACACCTTATCCCATGTTCAATTTTGAGTCTTGAGTAGAAATTTATGGTTATTAGAAATTGCCCATTATTTTATTTTATTTTTTTATTTTTTTTTCTGTCCATTTTTTTCAACTTGGCACAACTCTGTGCTGTAATTAAGAATTTTTCACCTACTGCATTGGATATTTTGTAGGATCTCAATTGGGTTTCCTCATATACATATTATGGACATTCTGTCCAAGTTTCACCTCATTCTGGGTTCTGGGATGCTAGTTACAACCTGCTAAAGTTCTAGGCCAAAATACCATATTGTAACTAATATGCTACAGGTACCTTCTTTTCTATATTAAACACTTTTAACATGCCCAGAAATTTAATTCAAATATTGGAATGTGTTCTATGTTTCAATATATTTCCATTGACAACTCATGTGCCTCAATGTGATTCTGGAGCAGAAAGTTATGGCTCTTTGAAGTTAGATGGGTCTTAAAATTTACCCTCCATTGTTTGTGTTGTAACTTTCTCATAAAAGCTCCGTTTGACGAACGGTTTACACCATTAGAAATATCTATACGAGATATTTTATTTGAGCTGTAGAGACATCATGTACCTTTGGTACACATTTCTATTGTGGTTTTTTAGAAAACTCTCTTGAGGGCCTCAAAAATGCATTGCAAAAATATGACGTTCAAATAATATAAAACGTCGCAGAAAATCACTGGTTTTCAGTTATTGTTCACCCTTCAAACGACTTCAAGTACACAAATTTCAATCTGTGCACCCGTATTTACCATGTGCATCAACAACATAAGGTAAATCGTGCTTCACACACTTTAATACCGCTATGTATCACTTCTTTGTCGCGCTAATAACTTGCGCACAGTTTTGTATCGCGCGCCAATATCCACCTCGCACAGTTTTGGGACGACGTTTTGATATTCCATGCACATTTCACTCGATGTGCTGTGCCATGAAAAATTTTATTCTTCCCCCACCGCACACCAATAGTCTGCGCACACCATTAACTATACTGTCGCATGACCACATATACTCACATTGCGCACGCACCAACAATTTTCTTTGCGCTCATCCAATACTTTGCACACCATGCACACCATAATTATGTGTGTGCACACCGTGCACACCTTATTATTTGTATGTACACTGTGAAATGATAAATTTAACGCATGCTCCTATACGCAAACATTTTCCCGTGCGGTGTCGCTATTTAGACCGCACACCTGCACACTAACATTTTTCCGCGCAATGCAAAAATTTAGCGTGCGCACAAGCACGCCATTAGCTTGTCGTGCAGTGCCGAATTTTACCTATCATGATCTTTTCACTGCGCATCATGTATTTTTAGTCCGTCCACCTATGCACATTCATTTTTATGCGCATCAATTCCTCGTGAATTCCGTTGCAGAAATTGGGGCTTAACTTTTTCCCAATTTACCATAGACATTATACAACCATGAAATTCGTTCAACTTTGTCCCGATAACACCAATTCAACCTCTTTAACAAAAAGTCATTGTGGGTTGACATTTCTGGAATGACTTTACCCAAAATCAATTCACGAATTAGGAATTTTAATTACAAACTCGCTCCAACTGACATGGCTTCACTGGAACTTCAAATTTGACCAATTCTAGGTCCGAATTTGCTAGAACAGATATTAAAACAATAATATCTCACCACTTGGCCGAATTTCTCCATTTTATCATGAATTTACCAACCAAAATTGGGGCTTTTCCCAATTCCGTGTTGTTTCTTCTAAAATTTACCATGGACGCTCTACAACTCAAAATTTAGCCACTTCGAAATAAATATTTTGTGAATATTTGATTCAAATGAACTTTTCTAACCCATCCAGGCTCAGTGTTGAAAAATTGGCTCTGATACCATGTTGTAATGTCCCTGACCATCCATGTCAGGCCACGCTACATGAGAGAATGATCTTACTATTCTCTCCGTGGAACATATTGTAGCATACCCAACATCCAACTGAGCTATGCCACATAAATATTTTGAACTGCATGCAATTAAAATATATACACATAAAAATCTTGCGGAAGCATTATATATGAAACATAAAAATACACATACATCTGTAAATACACAAATTCACACTGAAATAATAGTAAACATATACATGCAACATATATAGGAAATATCCATAAAAATAAACACAGTTATAACCGCACATATGATAACCCATACAAATAAGAACGTAAATAACAATGCAACATGTAAATTTATTGCACAATTGGCACTTATCTTGGTAAGAATGTCACCAACTGCGTGAAGACCTTCCACAAACTTCCCAGCCTTAGACGATACTATTCATCACTCTCAACAATTAGTCACCCCTGAGCTGCGACTAAACTCTACCCGGGTAAAGGGATTCCTAACCAGGCTAAAGGCTCATGAACAATAGGAAATAATTCATCTCAAGTGCCAAATCAAACTAACAACCTACAATCCCTCATTCCCCACATGCCTGTCCCACCCAGGAAGTGTGCCCCTTCTCTGCTCAATAGTCCTTCGGCTACCCCACTTCCTTTCTGGGATTCAGCAACAGGACGGACAAGAAGTCTCAGAGTACTGTAGCTGCAGTTTATCACCTTTAGGAAATCAATTCCCAAAAATTATCTCATCTAGATAATTTCTCACGGGCCTGACAACCTGCCTCTTCAATATCCCATGGGCCTGACAACCTTCTTCTTTAGTTCACTCCCAAGTTAACCAGCTACACGAACAAAGAATGGCTATGGATATAGGTTCAAATACAGTAAAATATATGTATGAAGGATAACTAACTGTGTGAGTTAAATGGTCATGGATTCCTAACTGAATGATGGAAGGAATGATGGATAGAATGATGGAAAAGATCCCAGGAAATGAACTAAGTCCCAACAATATGTATGCATGTCCCCAACTTGACACTTGTCATGTTGGGAGTTACTTTGGTCCACTTGTCCCCAACTTTAGAACTTAGGATAAGATAATTATCCATACTTTATACTTAAGAAATATTAATATAATATTCATTTTTGGCTTAAGCTCCCTAGATTAGCTCTTTTCCTTAACTTTTAGGCCCCCTCCCTTTTCCTAACTAGTGGAGTTTAGTCCCCCATCTCTTTTATCGTGGTCGGTCTACGTGCAACGATGTATTTTATATTAATCATGAGACACATACAAAAATAGGTGCACTGGCCTTCAACATCTAGCCTCTCCGGCCTAATCAAAACATAAGCATCTTAGCTTATAATAACTGGCTCACCAACCTATAAAACATATCATATACACAAAGGCTCGATGGCCTCAATATCGCGTGTAATTATGATGTTGGCGCGCGATATCCTGGAATGTGCACACTTCATCTTTTTACTGCGCAATACATGTGTGCACTATGGCATGAAAGGTGCATACAAAATTATATCAAACAACTCACCATCTTAAGTATAATTTCATTTACATTTACCATTGGGTTCCACTTAGGATATTACAATATCAAATTATCAATATTCGTTGTCTTTTACACAATATAGTTCACTGTCCTTTAAAATGAATCACAGTCTATGTTGTCGTTGTCCCTTAAAAAGGAATTGATCATATTTAAGGAAATAAAAAGGAGTTAACAACAATATATATAGAAATTGTTGTTACTAAAATTTCTATAAGTATATCTCTGCTAACAAATAAAAGGCTATACCAATACACAAATATATCGCTATCATGCATATTATATAAAATCGTTGTCCAATATTTACCTTCAACAAATTAAATCACTATCCAATCTAGAATTTTGTCTATTAATATCGTTGTCTTGTAGAAATATTAGCAAATGTAGAAGGAAATTAAAGGTATGCCGTTGCCATGATATCGTTGAGTTAAAATCCCAATGGTAAATTCGCCAATGTAAAATCACCCAGAAATTAAATCGATGTCGAATGATGATGCTAACACACTGTCAAACATTAATTCGTTATCCAAGATTGCTATTAATTAAGGAATATTCATTGTCTAACAATACTATCTATCAATTATACTATCTAACCAAATGTTGTTTATTAAATGTAATAAATTTGCAGTCCAATAAATGGTAAATTCGCAGACTAAAAATGTAATAGTTCACAGGTAAACTCACAGTCAAATAAAGTGTAAATTCACAGTCTAATAATTGTAATATTTCAAAGTCTAATAATTGTAAATTCGTTGTCCAAAAATGTAATAGTTCACAGTCTAATGGATGGTAAAATCATAGACAAATAAAGTGTAAATTTGGAGTCCAATAATTGTAATATTTGGCAGTCTAATAATTGTAAATTCCCAGTCCAAAAATGTAATAGTTCATAGTCTAATGGATGGTAAAATCGCAGAATAATAAAGTGTAATTTCGGAGTCCAATAATTGTAATATTTCGCAGTCTAATAATTTAATAGTTTGCAGTCTAATGGATGGTAAAATCGTAGACAAATAAAGTGTAATTTTGCAGTCCAATAATTGTAATATTTCACAGTCTAATAATGTAATAGTTCACCATCTAATGGATTGTAAAATCACAGTCAAATAAAGTGTAAAGTGCCAGGAAACTCTTAGTGTGCTTGCTGTCTAAAGTTCCATGAAACTCTTGGTGTTCTTGTTGTGTAAAGTGCCACAAAACCCTTAGGGTGCTTGCTGTGTAAAGGATGGGTAAATCGCCCAGAATTTAGTGGTGCGAAGGATGAGTAAAGATTCCGAGAAAACTCAGAGATAATCAATCACAAAAAAATGCAGAGATTTGGCATTTAAAACTCATAGGTTTATCAAAGTTTAAGCAGTTAAAAACGTAGATAAAATCAGAGTTTTATTCAATCAGGACACATAGATACTCATTCACAAGGAAGGAGAAACGATTAGAGATTAACCATAAGAGAAAAATGCATAGGTATGTAAGGGATAGATAATTGGGCGAAAATTTATCCTTCACTTGTTATCCATGCACAAAAAAACATGGCATTTGAATCTATATGTCTTTAAACACCGAAGTGACGACCATTGATTCGACTCCTAGCCGACTGCTTAGGCACAGACTAATAACTAAAGAGATAAGGGAAAAACACAAATTTCTTCGTAATAATCAATAAAACAAACACAGATAAGTCATTGCAATCGGGGTTTGGGCTCGACATGGGAAATCAATTAAAACTATAGCGAGCAGAAGGCTGGGATGAATTTAAGATCTTGATTATAAAATGTTGAATAAAATATAATATTTACACAATAGAAGTACAGTATTGAAAGTGCGGGAACAATGTTAAACTACCATTCAAAACAATACGCTTGCGTACCATATCCAAATGTGAAATCTCTGAGTCATTATCCCGCGCGCGCTCTGTCCAGCTCTCGCCTGTCGATCGATGTGACCTCACCGGTACCTCCCATCCAATGCTAGGGGTACTCTTCTTCCCCCTAATCCCCTCGAGCCGCAAAGGGGCCACGCACACAATACCAGAGAACTAGTAGCACCCAGATCACCTCGCAAGTTTGAGCTACCACTCGTTACCCAAGTTGGGTATCCCAACTACCACAAGAGAAAGTTCAGTCAAGTAAAATTTCAGCAGCGTAACGTTACGCCAAAAGATGAGATCCATACTCCTCCTCCTCCATCTTTTTTATAGAGTTTTCAAGTAATTAGTTTCTCAAATTCTCATTAAATTCCATTTTCATTTAATTAATTAGGAAAAACCTCCCCCGTACACATGTTTCCTAATCCCCTAGTTTCACTATAAAATTAATTTTATTAAATAATAAATTATTCCTATTTCCCTCACCCACCTAAAAGAATTCCTAAAAACGCTCCTTGGTGTACTAATGTTCCCTTACAAATCTTAAATGAATTACCCCTTACATAATTCCTAGTTGAGTTCATAATTAGCAAGTTCCCAAGGCAATATTCCTTACTAAGTTAGACATTCATATTTTTCTTTACGTTTCCCCTTTACTTTACATTTCCCCTTTTTCCTTGTTAACTAAAAATCAATTTAGCAAGAGTAGAAAAAAAAATACCATTTACCCTTTTCGTTATTTAATTAAAATTAACTTAGCAAGTATAGATAAAACAACCATTTACCCTCTTTTCTTTTTAACTAAAAATTAAATTAGCACATGTAGATAAAACAACCATTTCTGTTTTTAAAATTTTAAACCTCCGTTATAATTTTGACCTTAATAAATTAATTTGAATTTCTTACCCCCATTCTTGTTACATGTTTATTTATTATTATTATTATTTTGACCACATGTTCTACTTACACCTAGGTTTTAATTTCACTAGGCTGGGCGACTTTTTTATTAGAGAAAATTGTTCTTAAATATTACTTATCACATCATTCATTTTAAGGCTGACTAGGTTTATTCACTTACCTATTGAGATCACGACGTGCCCTTTAGAACGCACTACGTGCTCCAGGGGTGCCACTCACCTCTTTTCGTTTTCCATGCACTACGTACCCTTCAGGATGCACTACATGCTCCAATGGTGCCACTCACGTCTTTGTGTTTTCCTTGCGCGACTTTCCCTTCAGGATGTACTACATGATCCAAGGGTGCCAATTGCCTCTTGACTGACTTTGGTAGACCACAAAAACCCCTGGAGTCAATACTCTGCTAGGTGATCTTGTGGGAGACTAAGGGCCTCTAAGGAATAAGGCCCTTACCTTATTGCATGCCCCTTAGAATCATCATGAGTGACTATCACAATCTTCCCTCACGGCATCGTGGGTCTTCTCGAACTAGGTAATAGTTAACCTACAGTTCGAGCCATGACTGGAGTGCTAGTAGGTTGTGGCAGGGATGTTTCCACACCTCTCCCTCAATATCTCTAGTTGTCCTGCGTGACCCCTATACTCCAAATGTGAGTCTGGTCGGCAAGATATCGCCAACCTGCATCCATCAAAGAATCATGTCAACAACAATAATCAATAATCATAAAATCTAATCATATGTACATGTGTCACATTAATAACATTCAAACACAACAATCCACTCCCTGACTTGATCCAGAGTCCAAGGGGCTTCATTGATGCCTCTATATCCTCAATGTCCCAAGTCATGCACACTCAGGAGAATCCAGTCAATAACACCTATCTATGTGAATACAACAATTAACATATCATCAATCCATAATGTCTCATAATTATAATCGAACGACCAATAGTATAATAATCTGAATCACTTGCAAGAAAGTGTCCTTAAATAATAAGTTCTCTTAGTGCATGCAAGAGAGGGATGTTACACAAGCATGTTGCAGATGTACAAAGCATGATGTGTGTCTAGAGGAATCTCCAACCAAGAGGGAGAAGACTATGATGAGACACTTGCTCCAGTAATTGAAGAAATAGTTCCAGTATTCAAGAAGAAAACCAAGACAACCATGATTATGATATACTATGAGATTTAGGGGGAGAAATCCCTATATTTGAGAGTGATTTATCTCCAGTGCCACTTGGTGTAGTACATTAGTCAAGCCATGGAGACATGACTACACTACCAGATAGAGTTACCTCCATGAAAGAAGAAGAGCTACTTTCAGTGTCATTTATTGAGACACTATCAATTTCAAATGAAGTTGTTTTTTTGATAGAGTAGAAGAGTTGCCACAGTGAGAATGAAGCAATTCATTCTCATCTTTAGAACAGCTACAGATAGAGAGTCCCAATTCCAGAAGGAATAGTTGTAGAAAGATAAGAGGACATACTCTTGGGTAATGAAGATAGATAGTGCTTGGAAGAAAGAACATAGGGCTAGCACATTATTGTGCAGATTGAGTTGCAGCTAAGCAAGTGTACCAGGTTTGTACAAAGTGATGTGAAAATTTGATTTGAATTTAAATATAGAAAGACTCATTTCTGCAAGATAAAGCAAGCTCATAGAGCTTGGTATGGTAGAATTGACATTTTCCTAACGAGCTTGGGATTTACCAAGAGTAAATCTGATTCTAACCTTTACTTAAAGGTTATGATCCAATTATGTTATTGTTGTATGTGGATGAATTATTATTAACTAGAGAAGAAATGGCCATCACAAAATTGTAAGAAGAATCTCACTGCAGAATTTGAGATGAAAGACCTAGGCCTGATGCATTATTACTTAGGTATTGAAGTTTGGTAGAGCCCAAAGAAGATCTTCCTTAACCAAGGGAAACATGCAGTTGAAATATTGAAGAGGCTTGATATGTTGGAGTGTAAATCCATGAGCACACCCATGGAAACAAAGTTGAATCCCCTGGTAGACACTTCGTCAGAATTGGTTGATGTTACTCTGTACAAACATATTATTGGTTCGTTGATGTATCTGATGAACACCAGGCCAGATATATGTTTTGTTGTGAACAACTTGAGTCAGTATCTAGTAGAACCCATACATGTTCACCTTGATTATGCAAAACATGTGATGAGATACCTTAAGGGTACGTTCAATTTTGGTCCTTTTTATACTAGAGATCATGACTTTAGATTGTATGGATATACTGATTCAGATTGAGCTGGAAGTGTTTCTGATAGAAAAAGAACTTTAGGATGTCGTTTCTATCTTGGGTCAACCATGAATTCATGGAATAGTAGGAAGAAATCCAGTATTTCTCTCAACACAAAAAAAACATAATATATTGCAACATGTTCTGTTAGTTGTGAAGCCATATGGATTTAGATGTTGTTGAAAGATCTATTTGATCTAAAGATGGAAGCCACCGTGATCCTATGTGATAACTAGAGTTGTATAAAGATGATGTGTTCGATGATGATTCGAAGAATATAGAGATACAATATCACTTCATTCATGATATGATGCATAGGGGAGCTTTAAAACTCCAATATGTTGGCATAGATGAGTAGGTTGCAGACCAAGCCTTTGTCTCATGTAAAGTTTAAATACTTTCGAGATAAGCTTGGTATAGTATAAAAGGACATCCCTCTAAAGGGGGAGTGATTCTAATCATACTATGGTATCCTGACCAACATTGGGTCGATTAGTTAGGATTTTACATCCTAGGGGACTTATCATCCCTAGACAAATACCAAAAGTCTAGTAAGGATGGTCTATCAGAGTACTTGTGAATGTATATGGTAGCTATGGTCAATAGTGGTAGCTCCATTATGATTTTTATAATCCTAGAGAATATTATGATTCCTGGGAAGATCTTGAAGGTCTGGTAAGAATATTTTTTCAGAGCACCACATGGTAGCTCCATTAGGATTTTATATCCTAGGGAATCTTATGATTCATGGGAAACTCCTTAGGGACTGTCAGAGTACCAAAAAATGTTGTAAAACCTGCCTCATTATGTTGCATATGTTGATGTTGATGTTGTTCCAGCCTTGTGTTGATGTTTATGTTGTTACATCCTTGTGTTGATGCTGATGTTGATACAACCTTGTGCTAATGATTTCCAGCCTCGTGCTAATGTTGATGTTGCTCCAGCCTTGTGTTGTTGTTGCTATAGCTTCATGTTATTGATTTTGATACTTCAGCTTCTTGTTGAAGATGATGATGATGCCACTTAATCTTGTTGTTGAAGATGATGATGATGATGCCACTTCATCTTCTTATTGAACACCATGATGATGATGCTACTTCGACTTATGGCTGAAGATGATAATGATGATGCCACTTCGGCTTCTTGCTGAAGATGATGATGATGTGTAACACCCCAGGTTTTGAACCCCCATTTTAAATAATGTATTGTTATAATGTTCAGAGGCATGAGTGCCCAAACAATTATTAAAGGGCTAGTATGCCAAAGAAATGTAATGTTTTGATCATTATTAATAATAAACACATCGTTGGTTGCTAGATAGACAAGGACTAGAGTTATAGGGGGGGATATGATTCCACAAGAGAGGGGGATTGAGGGGATAAATGTTTATTCCTATGTTAATTACCTTTTTTCATAAGGGAGGGAATCGATTACGTGATCTTCTTAGGGAAGGCCAGGAGGTTCTTGATTTCCCCACGAAAATACTTAAACCCATCCCTGGTCTAATTTTGGGGTTGGTCATTGGCTCGTCCGCTCCGTCACCTTTACATTATCCCATTCTATCCCTCACGCACTCTCATGCACTCACCTACCCATTCATCAACCCATCCTCACATGCATCTTGTCCTGGTAAAGGGAAAGGAACTATTGAATATTAGCCACGAGATAGTTGGTTGTAATGGTCGTTGGTGTGATATAGTCGTGTCTTGAGGCCTGCATGTCTGAGATTCATTGGCCTGTGTCCCATGTTTCTCACAGTTGCGAGTCCTCACAGTTCCAATATTTATATTATGGACCAGCTGTGTTGGAGGCCCAAAATAAGGAGAAGGGATGCCTAAGGGATTGCGTGGCAGAAAAGGGTGGAGGTTCGTTCTCTCGAGTGGTGAAAGCTACGTAGAAGAGAGCTGGGTACTTGGATTTTTGTGGGTTCTGGGAAGCCTATGAGAGATTGAGTGTTGACTGGTTTGGGAAGCCAAGTACACTCTGGAAACGTCCTTGTGGATTCATAGCCTTGGCTCAGGGGTGACACCGATATTGAGATTTGGAGCAATGGTGTCTACGGATGGGTGGGACGTCCTTGGTCTGCAACTATTTGGTGTCTCCTTTTCATAAATATAAGTTCTCTCTATTGTGATATTATTATTTGTGTATGGATGTATTATGCTGTGTATTTTAATTATCATCTAACTAAATCTTAGATTATGCATGCTTGTTGGATATTGATATGCATGTCGTTAAATATTTTCTTTTATGCATCCTTATATTTCAAAAAGGTATCAGTAAAAGATAATTACAAGGGTGGGCTTGCAGGTAGCATACCCTGACCTGTCGGTGGCTGGGGATGTTACAGATTGGTATCAAAGATTCTGGTTGAAACAATGAGTCGGTATGGTCTAGGTCTATTGGTCAGGGTCTTGTGGTTGAGATTGAACTCTGACCGTGAAGTTGAAAAGCTCAAGAGGAATGGCGTTGCAGAAACTACACAGGAGTTAGATCATCAGAGACCCGTTGTAAGGGGTTCGGAGGATTGTGACTATCCCCTTTGAATTTAGGAGCGATCTCCACTTTAGGATCAGGGGAGATCTGGGATCGTTGGATCGGAGAAAAGGTGAATAGGGGTCATCCAATGAAAAGGAAGCAAAGTTTAAGGTCACAACTGTAATATCCCATTGGAGAGGGAGATCAACGGCCAGTAGGCATTGCAGTGAACAAAGTTGCATGGGAGTTAATTCCTCAAGGAAGTCTCGCAATCCAAATCTCGATTTCACCGAGGGGGTTACGTGTCAGTGTTAGGAGAATTACGGGGAAAAAAGTGGGTTACTTCAAACCGCCGATGCACACGCCTGCAAATGGAAAGGAAGTAAGTGATGTGATATGTTAGTTCTCAAACATCTAAACTCTATATAGTCGAAGTAGTTGGGAACTTTCGATCTGTAGGAGGACACGTGTCAGTCAATCGTGTGCTCTGGATAAAACACTTTGGGAAAAAGTGAGCGAGGAGGAGGTTTTAAGTTTGAGACTTTTGAAACCTGAAGAACCGAAAGGATCTCAGCCATTGATCTTCCAAGAGCCATGCATCAATAAATCCAGGGCTTCAGATAAAATATAGTGGGGCCAGATAATTTTGGAAGTTTGAGATTTTTGAAGTCTGGAGTCCAGAAGAAATCGTAGTTTTCGATTTGCAGGAGACACGCGTCACTATATCGTGAGCTTCAGATAAAAAAAATTCAAAAAAAAAGTTGAGGTTTGAGATTTTTGAAGTCCAGAGTCCCGAAGTAAAAGATAGTCGTCAGATTAAGGAAGACACGTGGTGCAGATCCATGGACTCTAGGTGAAGACCCAAGTTGAATCTTAGTTGTCCTATCCAGGAGGATACATGGTGGCAGATTGGTTGGTTCGATAATTCATAATTCAGGAGAATTGGAAGTGTTCTAGTATGAAAACTTCCAAATTATTGAAGTCCAAAGAGCCAAAGTGATGGGGCATGATGACATCACCTAGAGGTCATGTGGACCCTGGAATTCCCAAAGTGACGTGGCTTGCAGACGTCACCTGGGATGACGTGGACACATGGGATGTGTGCCCCATGTCAGTAAGTTTTGAGCATTTCAAGTATTGAAAAGTCAGTTAGAACGTGAGAAGTGGCACATGCCTGATTGGGCCACTTGTCCAATTGTAGTATTTCACCATGTGGAAACAAATCATGCAGTCCGAAGACTGGGAACTCCAGAGGGGAAATATATTATAGGTTGCATTGGGTCGAAAAATCTTGAAGGCTCGAAAGCCAGAGTACATATCGACCGTTGATTCCAAAACACACACGTCGAAGGATCATCGACTTCGGGTAAAAGCACTATGGGAGAAAGTGCAGGAGGGAATTTTGAAACTTATGAAGCCCAAAGAGCCAAAGAGATTCACTGTCACTGATGTGTGGGAGGAAACTAATCGACAGATCATGAACTCTAGGTAAAAAGCATTCCTGGAGGAGGCAAGCAAGAAAGTTGAGACTCCTGAAGCACGAAGTCTCGAAGCTCTGGACAAACACTTTTTCAGCTAAGCGCAGTGTCATGGCCATGGTCATATGCATATTGAGAGATGAGGGAAGGAGGGCTAAGGGTCGAATTGGTTTTCCTCGAGACAAAAAGTTTCTAAGGAAGGATTTAGCCGCAATTTCTATTCATGGTCACCTGAGAAGGTTGTTTGAAGGAAGCGCTGGCACATGATGAAATTCTTTGTCAGCCAAGGATAATAGGACACTGTTATTTTTAGAGAATGGGGATATGGTCTCCATGAAAAAAAATAAAATAAAGAGACCTATAGCATGGTTTGGAAATTTTGTTTATCATATGCATAATTATAACAAGAATGGTTGCTTTCACATTTTGCAGAATTAAGGGGTTTAAACACATAAACTCACGATGCGTATTGAGGAAATGGAAGAAGGTGAGGGAGCCTCCAGTCATGATAATGAGGCCGAAGGCCAAAATACTAGAGTTTTTAATGCAGAGACAGATTCCAACTGGTGCAAGGGAAAAGGAGAGAAGGAAACGTTAATAGAAATGGTAAGAAGCCAGAAGATGGAAGTGCATAGATACAAAGAAGACAACGAGAGATTGATGAGAGAGTAAAGTTAGATAAATGATCAAGTGTTGCAGATCTTAAATTAGTTGCAGAGGAAAACGAAGAAAGGATCAAACTCGAGAGAAGAGGAAGGAGGCATGTGTCATGAAAGAAGAGATGCTCATGGAAGAGATGGTTATTCCAGAAGTGCTAGAAGATCTCATGGACACCACTCACCTCCTTACTTAGAAATAAATTTTGATGCATTGTATGATCCCATAATAAATCTAGAGGTGTCCCATGTCAGACAAAAAAGAAGGAAACAAGAGGTAGATAGTTTGCAAGAAGAGTTGAGGAAGCTCAAGCCACCTTCCTTCAATGGTGAAAGAGAAAGGCAAGATGATGTCGAAGCATGGTTTCTTGGGCTCCATATATATTTTCAATTTCATAACTATTCATCAATGATAGAAGCCAACATTGCCACCTACCATTTACACGGGAATGTTGCGATGTGGTGGGACCAACAGAAGGAAGTGGAACATGTTAATGAAAGTAGGATAACTTGGAAAATGTTCAAGAAGTACTTCTAGAAGGAGTACCTCTCAGAGAATTTCTATGAAAAGAAAATGTAGGAGTTCTTTGAACTTAGGTTTGGAAGCATGACTATGGTAGAGTACGAGAAGTTCTTAGGATTGTTAAAATATGTCAAGTTCATTGGTGATGAGAAAGTGAAAATACAAATATTTCTAAGTGGATTGCCAACCTTTTATACAGAAAAGATCAAGTATGATGAACCGAATACCTTGACTGAGGCCATCAAGAAATCTAAATACCTATATGAGCAAGGCCAAGGAAGAGAATCCCTGCAAAAATATTGGAAGGACAAGAAGAATGAGAAGCTTGACGAGAGGAGGAAAGGATTCAAACCTCCCTTCAATAGGAATGAGCCTAATAGAAATCGTCAAGATCAGTATGCTAAGGGAACCCAAGAAAGAAGATTCCTTGGGAAAACGGGGAAGACCACCAATCCAATGATGGGGATGCAAAGAAGATCACATGTACAAGGATTTCCCACATAGAAAAGACAAAGTGAAGATTATGGACAACATCTAAGAGGCTACAACAGTGGAAGATATGGGAAGAATATATGCATCTTTAAATGATCTACAAGAAGAGTACCAGTCCAATATGATCAAGGTGGAAGGTAAGATCATAAATCATCTTGTTGCTATTTTGATTGATTAAGGAGAAATTCATTGTTACATTGATCCTAATATAGTGGATAGATTACATTTGGAGAAAAGTAAACTTGGAAAATCAAGTTTGGTTCAGTTAGCCACTGGAACCAAAAGAAGAATCCATGATATGGTCAGAAGTTGTTCCATAAGTCTTAATGGCATGAATACTAGTACTGATCTAAATATCATATCATTGGGGTCTTATGATGTTCTAATTGGGATGGATTTGTTGGACAAACATCATGTTGTCCTAGATTGTCATAACAAGACATTTACATGTCTTGATGGAAATGGAAAACAGAGCACTGTGAAAGGAGTTCCAAGACCCATCTCTAGAAGGGAGATTTCAGCCTTACATCTGAAAAGATGTTTTAGAAAAGGATGGAAACTGTATGCAACTCATGTGGAAGAGGAAAATAATACAAAGGGGACAAGCCTTGAAGATTTATTGGTGCTAAAGGAATTTTGAAGATGTATTCCAAGAAATACTTGGAATGCCACCAAGAAGGGAGATAGAGTTCTCAATTGACTTAGTTCCAGGAGCTTCCCCGGTGTCAAAAAAAACTTACAGAATGAGAACACTAGAGTTAAAAGAATTACAAATGCAGTTGAAGGAATTATTGAAGAAAGGGTACATATGTCCAAGTGTTTCACCTTGGGGAGCACCAATACTTTTTGTCAAAAAGAAGGATGGAACCTTGAGGCTGTGTATTGACTTCCGACAGCTGAACAAGTACATTATAAAGAACAAGTGTTCTCTACCCCAAATTGATGACCTCTTTGATCAACTAAGAGGAGAAAATATATTTTCAAAGATTGACCTGAGGGTAGGATACCATTAGGTAAGAATCAGGGAAGAAGACGTTCATAAGATAGCCTTTAGGACCAGGTATGGGCATTATGAATTTGTAGTGGTTCCATTTGGACTGAACAATGCACCAACTGTCTTCATGTGCTTAATGAATGGCATATTCATAAATTATTTGGACACGTTTGTCATAGTATTCCTGGATGACATTCTTATCTATTCTAAGTTTGAAGAGGAGCATGAAAATCACTTAAGACTGGTATTGCAAGTATAGAGAGAACATCAGTTGTATGCCAAGTTGATTAAGTGTTATTTTTATCAAAAGAAAATCCATTACTTGGGACACATTATTTCATAGCAGGGCATAGCAGTAGATCCAGAGAAGATCGAAGCCATTAGAGGATGACCAACACCCAGAAATGTCTCAGACGTCATATATTTTATGGAATTAGGTAGCTACTACAGAAGGTTCATAGTAGGGTTCTCTAATATTGCTCATCCCATCACTTATTTGCAAAAGAAGGGAACTAAATTTGAATGGACACTCAAGTGTGAAAATAATTATAATATGTTGAAGGAATTACTTACTAGTGCGCCTATGTTAAATATTTCTAACCCAAATGAAAGTTTTGTGGTATGTACAGACGATTGTAAGGAAGGACTTGGGGTATTCCTCATGAAAAATGGACATTTCGTTGGGTATGAGTCCAGAAAGCTTAAGGAGCATGAGAGAAACTATGCCATGCATGACTTGGAACTTGCTGCAATTGTTCACGCCTTGAGGATGTGGAGGCATTATCTCATGGAGAAGAAACTCGAATTAAGAACATACCACATTCTCCTGAAGTATATTTTTGAACAACCAACCTTGAATTCCAAGCAAACAAGATGGATGGAATTTTTAAGTGAATATGAATTTGATATAAATCATATCAAGGGAAAGGAGAATAAATTTGTCAATGCACTTAGTAGGAGAGTGCATCTCATGCATTCTATCGTCGTCAGTATGCATCAGTCAGACTTGAAGAGTAGAATTTTAGATGGTCTTGTTACAGATCAACATTACCTACAAGTAAAGGAAAGCTTACAACAAGGAGATGTATAGCAGAAAATAAACAAGTATGAGATAAAGGAAGATGCATTACTCATGCATACAAATAGAATCTATGTTCCTAGTTTCGGAGAACTGAGGAATTTGGTATTGAAGGATATGCATGATGTTCCTTATGTTGGAAATCTCGGTTACCAGAAAACAATTACATCAGTAAGAAGCCAGTTCTTTTGGCCAGGAATGAAGAAGGATGTTTCTTATTACATTGCTCGATGTATGGAATGTCAGAAGGTGAAGGATGAGCATAGGCACTCAATGGGTTTGTTGCATCCATTGCCAATCCCATAGAAGAAATGGGAAGTGATCACCATGGATTTCATCACAGGATTACCCAGAATGAATAAGAAACATGATTCAATCATGGTGGTGGTTGAAAAATTAACAAAGGTTGCTCATTTTGTGCATGTAAAGACAACGCATACAATGGCTAATATTGCAGGAATTTTCATGAAGGAAATTGCTAGGTTGCATGGGATACCTAGGACAATCGTCTCAGATATAGATAAAAAGTTTACCTCCAATTTATGGAGGGTATTGTTTAAAGGATTTGGCACAAATCTAAACTTTATCATCTCATATCATCCCCAGAAAGATGGGAAAACAAAGGGAGTCAATTGAATAATTAAATACATGCTGAGAATGTATGTGATGGATAAGCCATCTAAGTGGGAATATTACTTACACTTGGTTGATTTTTCATATAATAATGGGTATCAATATTCATTGAGAATGATCCCATTTTAATCCTTGTATGGTAGGAAATTCAATACTCGAGTGAGTTGGGATGACCCAGTAGATAGAGTGGTACTTGGGATGGAGTTACTCAAGGACATGGAAGACTAGGTGGTTAAGATTAAGCATAATTTAAAGGCATCTCAAGATAGACATAAATTTTATACATACAAGAACATGAAAGTTACATAATTTAAAGTAATGGAGCATGTACTTTTGAAAGTGAATCCCAAAAAATCTCTTTGAAATTGGGTAGTTATACAAATTTGGCAACCAAATTCTGTGGTCCATTAGAAATATTGGACATAATAGGGATAGTTGCATACATGATTGCATTGATTGCTTCCATGAATGTGCATAATGTATTTCATGTATCCTTACTAAAGAAATATGTACATGGCCCTAACCATGTTATTTATTGGCATCTGATTCAGGTAGATATGGAGGGAGACTTTCAGGTTCAACCAGTTCAGGTATTGGACAGAAAGGTCAAAATGCTCCAGAATCGAGTTATAGAGTTTGTAAAAATTGAGTGGACCTGCTACGATCCTAAAGATGCTACCTGGCAGCATGAAGATGTCATGCAGCCAGAGTACTTGGAACTTTTTGAATAAATTTGAGATTTTGATCTCTATTTCTATATGCACTGAGGACAGTGCCAAAATAAGGGGGAGGGAATGTAACACCCCAGGTTTCGAACCCCCATTTTAAATAATGTATCGTTACAATGATGGTAGGACTGAGTGCCCAAACAATTATTAAAGGACCAGTATGCCCAAGAAATGTAATGTTTTGATCATTATTAATAATAAGCACATCATTGGTTGCTAGACAGACAAGGACTAGAGTTATAAGGGGGGATATGATTCCACAAGAGAGGGGGATTGATGGGATAAATGTTTATTCCTGTGTTAATTACCTTTTTTCCTAAGGGAGGGGATAAATTACATGAGATTCTTGGGGAGGGTGAGGAGTTTCTTGATTTCCCCACAAAAATACTTAGACCCATCCCTGGTCTGATTTTGGGGTTGGTCGTTGGCTCGTCTACCCCATCACCTCTATGTTATACCATTATTTCCCTCGCGCACTCTCATGCACTCACCTACCCATTAATCGACCCATCCTCACCTGTGTCTTCGCCTGGTAAAGGGAAATGAACTGTTGAATATTATCCACGAGATAGTTGGCTTTAATGGTTGTTGGTGTGATCCAGTCGTGTCTTGAGGCCTGCATGCCTGATATGTGTTGGCATGTGTACTGAATTTCTTACTATTGTGAGTCCTGAGAGTTCCATCATTGAGATTCTGGACTATCTGCGTTGGAGGCCTAAAATAAGGAGAAGGGTTGCGTGAAGGATTGCATGGTAGAGAAGGGTGGAGGTCCATTCTCTCGGGTGGTGGAAGCTAGGTAGAAGAGAGCTATGTACATGGATTTCTGTGGGTGTTGGGAATCTTGTGAGATATTGAGTGTTGACTGGTTTGGGAATCCAAGTACACTCTGGAACCATCCTTGTGGATTCATAGCCTTGGCTCGGGGGTGACACCATTTTTGAGATTTGGAGCAGTGGTGTCTACAGCTGGGTGGACGTCCTTGGTCTACAGCTAGTTGGTGTCTCCTTTTAATAAAGATAAGTGCTATCTGTTGTGATATTACTATCTATGTATGAATGTATTCCACTGTGTATTTTAATTATCGTCTAATTAAATCTTATATTATGCATGCTTGATGGATATTTTTGTGCATGTCGTTAAATCTTTTTATTTTATGCATCCTTATATTTCAAAAAGGTATCAGTAAGAGAAGTAAGTCCAAGGGTGGGCTTGCAGGTAGCATACCTGGGCTTGTGGGTGTTTGGGGATGTTACATGATGTTACTTTATCTTCATGCTAAAGATGATGACGATGTTACTTTAGCCTCATGCTAAAGGTGTTGATAATGTTACTTTAGCCTCATACTAAAGAAGATGATGATGCTAATTTAGCCTCACGCTAAAGATGACGATGATGTTAATTTAGCCTCATGTTGATGAGGATGATGATGCTACTCCAACTCCATGTTGTGAATGATGATGATGGGAAAAACTTCTGATTATTTATAGATGTTCCATTCAGTGTTCCAGATGTTTTTGATGTTGTTGTCCTCTCTCTCTCTCTCTTGATGATGTTGTATTGAGGTGCGTCTGTAGAATACCATTCTTGTTAAGGGGGAGTGTTGAAATATTATAACTGTAAAGAGTATTCTATTTATTATTGAGTCATTATTAATTAGATCAATCCCATTTTGTGGATTGATCATGTCGGGCATTGTAAATGGTGAAATTCCCTTTTGTGGATTGTCCAAAATCTAATTATATTATGCTAATTAAGAAGTCAACCCCCATGCCTAATTAAAGTGGTTTTAACCACTAAGAAGAGAAATTGTGCCTACCCAGTGAAGAGACACCTTTCTAGTGCTTTCCATACAGTATAAATAAAGGAGGCTAGCACCTCATTTTTTCACTCACATCTCACTCATATAGTGCGAAAGTTTGAAGGAAGCTGCAGTTGTCAGTTACCAGAAGAAGGAAGAGAGAGGCACATTGCTCAGTGTTGGATATTCTCTAGTGTTTTGGGTTATTGTCTTAGCATTGTATTGGATATCTATATTAAGGAAGTTTTTTTGGGTTTTCTCCCCCATGAGGGTTTCCCAAGATAAATGTTTTGTATCTTGTGATTTTGTTTCTCTCAGTGATCCTACCTATGCTATGGTTATCTAGTAAATTGTAAATAAACTTAATAGAGGTTCTAAAACTTAACAGAGAGATGTGTTGCAAAGGCCATGGATGTGGCTGCAACTTTCTGCTCAATCTAAGCATGAATCACGAGGAAGACAAGATTCACATTCTCAGAGATGACCTTCCTCCATTGCTTGGAAAATATCAAGGAAATTTCGGTAGATGGGACTACCTCTGGTATCCTATATAATTTCCTATCCAAAGCAATAATAACACTACAAGTCCTAGACTCATATACAACATGATATTTCCATAAATAAGGTTGGCCCAAAAGAACATCACAAAATTCAAGGGGGGAGACATCACACAATATCTCATATTTGAAGGGCTTGATGCCATAGGCTAGGTGACATTGTTGGATGATGTGGAGATTGCTCCCTTGGAAGAGCCATATGATGGTGTGCAACTACGGGTGTGGTGATGTTGGTAGAGACAACCGATTGATGACCTTTTTTAAGATGAGTTTCTTCTGGATATCTCTATCAATTATGAAGTGAAACAAAGTACCCTTCACCCACATATGTGAATGAAAGAGGCACCCACCTTCCTTTGGTTCATCAAGTTCGTTGGGATGGAACTTGGTGGTGGTAGAAATAGTGGCATTGGGCTCTGCATCAATGATCTCTCTCCCGTTTTTTAGTTATTACTCAGATTCATAACTTGCATCTAATTTAGAGACATTCAAATCGGCCACCAATGAATCCTTTGAGTGGAATTTAGTTGTGTTATGCTAGGGTCTCTTACGGAACTTGCAACATTTTCCAGTGTATTTCTTTGTTTTCCCATTGCCCTTGTTTTTTTGTGGTTTGGAATGGTTGTCCTGAGGCTTACCATCCTTTATTTTCCCTTTTTTCTATGGGTTGGGGCCTCCTTTGCCCTGTTTTTGATGTGAGGGGTTTGTAGATCCAAACTTTTGCGTCTTTTGTTTAATCTTTTTCTCAATTTTGACAACATATCTATAGGCCATGCCCAAGGATGAAATGTCCAAAAACTCCATTTATTTCTGTATTTATCTATGCATACCTTTGTGGTAATTGAGCACCATATTTATTCTAGAGTCTTTGATACCCATCTTGGTGTGGAAGGTATGGAAGACATTGGTGAACTCTAGCACTGTTTGGTCCCTTTCCTGCCACAGTGTGGTCCATCTTGTTTATAAGTCATCATAACTTCCAACATGGTAGAATTGTTCCTTAATAATATCTATGAAGGAACCCCAAGTTGGTGTAAATACAAATAATGTATATCCATTTGTTTCCTTTTGATCACAGAAAGTCTCCCACCAATATTTGACATGGGGGATGACCTTGAGGAGTGCAAATGTAATATTTTTTCTATCAAAAAAGTTGTGGATAGAAAAATACCATTCCATAAGGTTTAAAAATTTATCTACACCATTCACATCTATTTGAACTTAAAATATAGAAACATAAAAATTGATCTGTACCTTGAAGAGGGTGGCACCTCCGCTTCAGGTAGATGCATCGCTTGATAGTAGTTGTCGAAGGATTTGTGCAAAGTTGTCCATCTCGTTCCTCTGTCGCATGAGGGCTTCATTGAGAAACATTTTGAAAGGATCTCATGTCCTTTCATATTTATTTTCTCCCACCATGGAAGGTTTCTTGGGGGTGTGAGAGAAGTTGTCCTCAAGATAAACAAGCTCGAGACCTAACTCTCTATACCTTTACCTCCTTGGTGACATGCACTAAAAATGACAAGGAGCAGACCACACTGATACCACTGATCCATATTTATTAGTGGAATGAAATGAAAACGAAGATAAATAATATTAACACAGATACATAGTGAATGATAACATAGATACAATAAAACTTGACTTCTATTAAATAAGAAATATGCTGAAATTGTAAAATGGAAACTGAAACAAGCTTGCTAGAATGGTGGCATATTATCTTTGAGAAGAGTTACAATGGCTACGCTCATTTGAAATAATATGAGTACAATGAGGATCCAAATTCATTTTTACATAAAACATGAATGCCAAAATCCTATACATCCAAAAACCTAACCCTCGAAGATGAAGCACAAAAATTAATGTGGGCCCGATTGGGGTAAGTTGATACATCAACTTCCCAGGGGTCATAATGTTTGCATACGATCTTTGTTTTAGGCGCATGATATCCCATTGGAAATTTATATATGAGAAATACACATTATTCCATCACACTTTGACTCCAATAATAGTGTGACTATGGTGGTCCCAAGAAACATTGTTTAGGGCCTCAAAACGGTCCCAGAAGTTTAGGACCCAAAAATCTAGAAAAAAAATGCCAAGATAAAAACTGAAACTACGAAGATGAAACATGTATGTGAGCCAGTTGGAATAGGTGGGTAGCCACCAATATACACCTGGATCAACTTTGTTGAATTCACATTTATGGAACTAGATTTTGTATATGTGTGCATTTATGGAAGTTGTCTTTTGTGTATGGGGATATACAAAGGTGGTCATCTTCCATAAATGTCCATATACGGATGTCATTGTTCGTAAATATACATTTATGGTAGTTGAATTATGTAAATATGAATTTATGGAAGTGGATTCCTTAAATGTGCATTTATGGAAGTTGTCTTCCATATATACGTGATTCTATATATGTGCATTTATAAAAACTAACCAATTCCAAAACTGTGCATATACAAAAGCACACATATACAATACACAACCTTCGAAAATGAGAATTTACGAAAGATGTATTTTGTAAATGTGCAATTATGGAAGATGGCTTTGTAAATACACATTTACTGAAGTCATATTTCGTAAATGCACATATATGGAAGTCGACTTCCGTAAATGCACATTCACAAAATCCAACTTCCATAAATGCGCATTTACGAAAGGCAATTTCCATATCTGCACATTTATTGAAGTTGGCTTCCGTATATGCACATATATGGAAGTGGCTTCTGTATATGGTCAACTTTAGTAAGGCACATTTACAAAAGTTCATCACTCCATAAATGAACATATATGGAAGTGTGCATATATGAAATTTGTCTTCCATAAATGTGCATTTATGGAAGTTGGATTTTGTAATTGTGCATTTATGGAATTTGGATTCCATATATGCGCCCTTTCGTTCCATATATGCATGCATTTACGTGAGCTATAAACTTCCAAAAATGTGCATATATGGAAGCACACATATACAAAATCCAACCTCCATAAATACACATACACAAAATATGACTTCCGTAAATGCAAATTTATGGATGATGGCTTCCGTAAATGCACATTTAAGGAGGTTGGATTTTGTATATGCACACTTTTGTATATGCGCATATAAGAAATCCAACTTCCATAAATGTGCATATACAGAATATTCCTTCCGTAAATGCACATTTATGGAAGATGACTTCCATATATGCACATTTATGGAAGTTGGATTTCTTATATACGTGCTTCTGTATATGTGCATATATGGACATGGCTTCCATATATGGTCATCTTCTATAAATATGCATTTACGAAAACTGATCACTTCCATAAATGCGCATATATGGAAGCATACATATATGTAAATTCCTTCCGTAGATGCACATATAAAAAATTTGGCTTCCGTATATGCACGCTTCCATATATGTGCATATAGGGAAAACATCTTCCATAAATGTGCATTTACGAAAGTTGACCACTTCTATAAATGTGCATTTATAGAAGTTGGATTCTATATATGCGCACTTCTATATACGTGAATTTATGGAAGTTAACGACTTCTAAGAATGTGCATATATGAAAGCACACATATACCGAAGCCAACCTTCATAAATGCGCAAATATAGAAGTTATATTTTGTAAATGCGCATTTACGAAAGTTGGCTTTTGTATATGCGTGCTTTCGTATATGTGCATGTACGAAATCCAACTTCCATAAATGCACATTATGAAAGTGACCAACCTTTGTATATGCACATATATAGAAGTCGCCTTCGATAAATGCAAATGATCATTTATGAAGTAAACTTCCGAAAAATCACATTTATGGAAGACGACTTTCGTATATGTACGTTTGTGGAAGTTGGATTACGTATATGCGTATTTATGGAAGTTAGATTTTGTGAATGGATATATGCACATTTATGGAATTTGGATTCTTTATATGTGTATATACGAAAGACAACTTTCGTAAATGTGCATTCATGAAAGCTAGCTTCCATATATGTGCATTTATGGAGGTTAGATTTTGTATATATGCACATTTTTTATCTGGTCAACTCCCGTAAATGCACATATATAGAAACATGCATATATAGAAGCCAACTTCCATAAATGCACATTTATGGAAGACAAATTCCCTTTATATACATATACGAAAGCACGCTTAAACGAAAGCCAACTTCTGTAAATGTACATTTACGGAAGGTGTATTTCATATATTTTCACTTCCATATATATGAATTTATGGAAGTGATCAACTTTCAAATGTGCATTTATGGAAGTTGATCATATACGAAACCCATGTGTGTATATGTGCATATACAGAAGCATGCATATACATAAGCCAACTTCCATAAATGTGCATATATAAAAGCCTTCTTCCTTAAATGTGAATTTAAGGAAGGAGGTTTCCATATATGCACATTTACAGAAGTTGCTAGCTTTCGTAAATGCGCATTTATGGAAGTTGGATTTTGTATATGCATATATACGAAAGTGTGCATACAGAAAAGCCAATTTTCATATATGCACATTTACGAAATCCATCTTCCATATATGTGAATTTATGGAACTTGGATATTTTATATGCGCACTTCCATATATGTGCACTTTTGGAAGTGGTCACCTTCCGTAAATTCACGCGCATATGGAATCCAACTTTCGTAAATGTGCATTTACGAAAGCCAACTTCCATAAATGCACATTTATGAAAGGTGAATTTGTTATATTTTCACTTCCATATGTGCAGATTTATGGAATTGATCAACTTCCTATATATGCACATTTATGGAAGTGATCAACTTCCATAAATGTGCATTTACTAAAACTAGCCATATACAGAAGCTACTTCCATATATGCATATATATAGAAATGCGCATATATGAAGACAACTTTCGTAAATGCGCATATATGGAAGACACATTCCATAAATGTGCATTTACGGAAGTCAAATTCCATATCTGAACATTTATGAAAGTTAAATTAAGTAAATGTTCATTTACGGAAGCCCTCTTCCATATATTCACATTTACGAAGGTTGTCTTCTATTTATGCGCGCTTTTGTCTATACACAGTTTTTGAAGTGGTCAGTTTTCTTACATGAGAATATACAGAAGCATGTATATTCATAAACCAACTTCCACAAGTGTGAATTTACGGAAGTCACTTCCCCAAATGCACATTTACAAAATATTACTTCCATAAATGCACATTTATGGATGACGACTTCCATATATGCGCATTTACAAAAGCTAACCACTTTCGTATACATGCATATATAGAAGATAAATTTTGTAAATGCGCGCATATAGGAAAGCCACTTCCATAAATGCACAT
The DNA here is from genome assembly GCA_010110895.2 of Picea sitchensis. Lineage (NCBI taxonomy): Eukaryota > Viridiplantae > Streptophyta > Pinopsida > Pinales > Pinaceae > Picea > Picea sitchensis. The sequence continues at coordinate 260,162 of SNQJ01S0000659.1, read as the reverse complement.
TTATAGAATCCGACTTCCATAAATGCGCATTTACATAAGGTGGCTTCCACATATGTGCATTTACTGAAGCCAATTTTCAGAAAAACACATTTATAGAAGGAGTCTTACATATATGTGTGCTTCTGTAAATGTGCATTTATGAAATTTGGATTCCATATATGTGGATATACGGAATCCAACTTCTGTAAATGCACATTTACTAAATCCAACTTCCATGATGCACATTTACATAAGGAGGATTTCGAATATGCACACTTCCATATATGCATATTTATGAAAGTGATCAGCTTTCGTAAAAGCATGCATATACGGAATGAAAAAACTCATATACAAAATCCAACTTCCGTAAATGCACATTTAAAAAATCCAACGTCCATAAATGCACGTCTACGAAAGGTGAATTTCGTATATGCGCACTGCCATATATGCGCATTTATGGAAGTGGTCAACCTTCCATAAATGTAGATTTACATAAGTTGACCATATATGGAAACCACTTCTATATATTCCCATATACATAAGAAAAATATATGGAAGACAACTTCCATAAATGCGCATATATGAAAGCCACCTTCCATAAATTTGCATTTACAAAATATAACTTCCATAAATGCACATTTATGGAAAGAAACTTCCATATATGCGCATTTATGGAAGTTGGTCACTTCCATAAATGAACATTTATGGAACTTGGATTTTGTATATGCACATATATAAAAGCATGTATACACAAAAGCTAACTTCCGTAAATGTGCATTTATGGAAGCCAACTTCCCTAAATGCACATTTATAGAGGTTGGCTTCTATATATGCACATTTTTGGAAGTGGTCATCTTCTGTAAATGTGCATATGTGGAAGCACATATATACGGAAGTCAACTTCCATAAATGTGCATTTATGGAAGCCAACTTACATAAATGCACATATACAGAAGCTACTTCCATAAATGCACGTTTACGAAAGTCGACTTCCATAAATGTGCATTTATTAACGATGACTTCCGTAAATGCGCATTTACAAAAGTTGACCACTTTAGTAAATGCACATTTAAGGAAGATGACCACTTCCATATATGCACATATACAGAAGACAAATTTCATAAATACGCATATACGAAAGCCACTTCCAAAAATGTGCATTTGTGGAAGTCGGCTTCCATAAATGCACATTTACGGAAGACGTCTTATGTATATGCACATTTATGGAAGCTAACCACTTTCGTAAATGTGAATTTATGGAAGTTGGATTACGTATATTCTCTTTGTAAATATTAATAGGAATGAAGAAAAACATTATGAAAATTTTTGAATCAAATGAGGCTAAATTTCATATGAATATAATTACGTCACACACCTTAATTTTCTATTATTCATATTTATATGTCGCCTATGATGATCCTTTACGAATTTGGATTTTCAAAAATACCTATTAACTCCAAAGTACTCACTACGAAAAACCAGTTGCACAACTACCCCTATATTTTGGCAAAATAATAGAGTAGGGACCAAAGTTTTCTTTTATAAACTGACTTTTACAAAATGAAATTATTGCTCATTTTTTTCTTGACATTTCTAATCATTCAAGAGTCACATTGTACTTATCTTCTTTCTTTTCAATGTTTCCCAATTTTATTTCAACATAACAATAGGTTTTGTACATGGATCCATAACTACCCATTTTTTTATATCTACGAGAATATTTTCCATCTTTAGCGTCCATAACAAAAATCTATAGACTTTCAACACCTTTATTTATATCCTTGAATTGCTTTCCATCGTTATTTACAAAATATTCATTTCACAAAGCTCCCACTCAAGAACAAGTTTATTGTAGACCCAAGATACCCCTGCTCTTCACAGAATGAGATAAACCCTATAAAATAAGGTGTCCCCCTATAGACATAACCTTAGTCGGATACCGGATGAAGAGTTAGATAATCATGTGTAAGAAAAATGATTCTAAAATAATCTAAACAATGATTCACACACACACAATACACACAGATTCACCCTGGAAACACTTAACTAAGAAAATAAACCAAACCGAGATCTGCACTTCTCTCTATCTTAATGTATTAACTTCATCATTCAATATATAATATTTAGGTATCTCAAAACATCTGAAACCCTAATTTGTTAACTTAGATTAGATTACAATGCTAAATCCTTAACCATAATTAATTTAGAATGGGTTGAAACCATTACTTGAAATAATACATAATGGACCAAAACATATTCCTTGAGGGCCCTTTTTCCCTTTTTTCTCCCTCAACTAATGGGGTGGGTCCCTTCCAATTCCCTTCACTCAGGGGCCAACCCTTGAACCCCTATATGACTAAGTCTACCCATTATAGATATAACACATATCCAACAGTTAAGTTGTTAACATCCAATCTTTCTAGATAATAAATTGAAATTCATAATAATTATTAGAATATTTTGGTGATAATACCTTATTTTCATATTAGGTTGTTAGTGTGTCCAAACTCAGACACACTTTATATGTTAAATTAAAATCATAAAAAATACAAAATCATTTAAAAAAATAAAACATTAAATGATTTATTTTAAAACTATATTTTTTAATTAAAAAAATGATTTAAAAAAACTCAAAACGAAATCAAAACACCTTACATTACTTTTTTTTTTTTTTAACATTTTTTAAACATACTTCAATATCCTTTATAATATTATTTTCATATTAAATGGTCAACATTCAAATATATAAATAATAAATTGAATATTATGGTTGATTGGTGAAAAACTTTGATACCTATGTTAAAGTTAATATTAACAACCTATAATTAAAACATACTCATTTAAAATAGAAGGGAAAACATTGTTAAAACGCCCTATACCACCTTTCCATATCTATTTTTCTCTATATAATTTTATTATATTTCAACATTTCACTTTTATTATATGTGCTTAAAATATTTTGTTATATGATATTATGATGAATTGGTACGTAATATTTATATCTATTTCTATATGATGAATATTTATATCTATTTCAATAATGATTGGTTAAAAAATTTGGTACGTAATATTTATATCTATTTCTATATGATGAATATTTATTTTTATTTTTATATGATGAATATTAAAAGTTGTTAGTGGTGGCTAAAGTTCTTTATTTTGGAATTCTTTTCCTATTAAAAAAAACATATTACAAAATTAAAATTAAAATTAATATATATATCTATATAATAATAATAATAATCTATTTTTAAGGTCATGGCCAAGCCAGCACACCAAATTGGTGTATGAGACTCCCTTGTTTGTGGGACAAGGGACCCACCTCCGCCAAGCGATTTGACTGGTAAAGTCTACGAAGGTATACATACCCTACCCCCTCTGGATTTGAACTTGTGACCTCCTAAGAGGAAACACACGTTCTTAACCATTAGGCCCACTCAGACTATATATATATATATATATATATATAATATTTAATTAAAAAAATAACATAAATTATTAATTTATTAATTTTGATATAAGTGAACAATTTTTTTCTACTTATGGTTAGCATTTTATTTTATAATGTTTTCTAAATGATTAAGTTATCATTTTATTCTATAATCTTTTCTAAATTACAACACTTAAATAGCAAATAAAAAATCATTTTTATTACTATATATATACAATTATTACTATATAATTATTTAAAAACAAAGACTCATTTAGTCAAAACTCTCAATATATATTTAAGCATTACATAATTGTTTTGGTTAATTCTGTTACTCAATCAACTAATTAGTAGCTACATATACATAATTTTATTTTTATTTTGTCAATTGCAGTATGCAGTACTCAACCTTTTCAATCACATTACTCTTATTTCATGAGAGTATAATATGGTTGTTTATATTGGCTTATAATTATTTAGTTTCCTTTGTTTCAGTTAATTGTAGACGTGAATTTTTATTTGACTTATTTTGTTTTTTATAATAACATATTATTTTGATGATGATGATGATTAACATCCACTATGACCGAATTGGTCTATCGGACCTTAAGAGGGTAAGTGATTACTTGTGATTCTTTAGAATTTTTCTTCTATGCTTGAAAGTCATTAAGAGAAGATTTCAAAAATCACCATACTTTTGTTGAGTTAAGAGGTTAGGAAGGTTGGTAGTGTGACAAATATTTTGAAAATGAGATCTTATATGGATATAGGCTAGACAATCTAAGAGAAAGTTCTTTTCATCTTCAACCTTCTTAGTGTCACAAAGGTGACATACTCTTTCATCCCATGGCGTTTTAGGAATTGACCAATGCCTAGTTTCACTATGGAGCTCATGAGAATTTGTTCTTATATTAGCAATGCTTATTTTTTTCTTTACACTTGAAAGATATATAATTTTGATCTTCTAGATTAGGGTTGATTACATAATTATAATACCTTAATTTTTTTTTCTCCTCTAACTCTTTATAACACCACATTTTCTCCTTAAATTTTGATTTGACGTTTTTTTAATAGTATCTTTATTATGCAAAATGGTGTCTTCTATGATTCCCCAATAGTTTAGCCAAGAACGAGCATATTTATGCCATCCTCGCTTGAGTTGATGGTGGTTATGATTCGATTTTGAAGAAATTTTAGGAAGTCTATTGTCTTCCATGTTGTTTAACTTGTTCTTATACATTAGGTATCTAGTCATAGCCATGTTCCCAATGGGGGAGAGGCCTATTTCTAACAGGAGGATAGGATAGGGAGTATTTTCTTTAATTTTGAGATTATAGGTTATAAAATTCTTTGTATTCTCTCTATCTTTCTCTAGGATTCACGAGAGAGACTACAGCCCCATAATCCACATCTATAAAGAATAACAAGTGTAAAAAGAGTCTCAAAGAGGAGTTTCTTCTTATCCCAACTCCAAAGATCAACAGATTTACAATTGTTTTCAAGCCCATAATAATCTTTCCATCCCCCAATAATCATTTTCTCAATGTTATAATTCCAATTGAGGTTGTGGTGAATATCAATTCCAAGATATTTGTATCAAGTCACTTCCTCCAAGTTGTTTTTGTTGTCATATACAAAGGTATCTTAAGGGATGTTATTAGATTTAATAAGCATGACCTTAGTCTTATCAATATTAACAATCATACCCATATTGGAGAAAAAATCTTTGAGGATTCTTAATCGGTTTCAAGATCATGGGGACTCCTCCCCATAAGAATGATTTCATTAGCATAAAGAATAATATTGATGACCATACCAGTGAGAGTAGGGCGACACAACCTACTTTTTCCAAGCAATATTCTAACTTGTCTATGTATTTGCCAAAAAGGGTAGGGGACAAGGGACAACCTTGTTTGACTCTGATATTGTAGTTAATCTCTTTTGACCAGCCCTCAGTGTTTTTAAACTTAGAAATAACATTCTCATACATCCTTATTGCAATATCCCTCAACTCGAGAGGCACTTTTATCTCTTCCAACCTATTTCAAAGGTTTTTCCTAGGAACCATGTCAAAATCTTTTCTAAAGTAAAAAAAACAACATAAAAGATTGGTTTTAGTATTGCATAACTCCTCTGCAATGATCCTAAAGGTAAAAATATGCTCCATAGTTGAATGATATATCTTAAACGTGACATGACCTTTATCTCATTTACCGTGACTTTCTAGAAAAAGCATAATCTTATTTTTCAAAATAATTCCATAAAGCTTGGCTAAAATCGGGCTAATCATAATGGTTCTATAATTAGAGGGAATGTTTCTATCCCCATTTTTAAAAATAGGAACAATGAGGCTTTGCATCTAGGGTTTAGGGAAGCCCTGCTTGACTGCTAAATTGAAGAGCTTGTGTATGTAAGGGAGAAGGATTGGCCCTCCGATTTTAAAAATTTCAGCTTGGTAGCCTTCAATGTCTTTAGCTTTCTCATTTGCAAGCCTCTTAAGCCGGAACTCTCTGTCATCTAAAGAAAAAACTTCTTCCTTTGTAGGGACAATAGGAATGGTGTCCATGGCATTAGGGAACTCATAAATACTTTTAAGGTAGGAATTCCAGTCCCTTAAGGAAATCCTATTATTTTCTTTAGTATTGCGTTTTAGAATTTGGCTCCAGAACTTCTTAGGATCCAACTTATATAGTTGTAGAAGTTTCTCTTGCCTTTTATTGATATAGTACCTTTTTTTTCCCTTTTAATTAGGGATTTGTACATATTAATCTTATCGAGTTTTAAGGACTCATTAGAAGCATCCCTAATGGATTTCCTAGCAATTTTACATTCTTTATCATACCAAGGGTTGGTCATTATATTATTCTTTTTATAGGACACTTCGAAAGAGAACTTGTTAATAGAAGTGGAAAGGGTAGTTGTAAAGTTACTATTTAAATCATTTAAGAAAATGACAAATTTACTTTTTTTCAAAGCACAAATTCCTTTGATTATCAGAACTCTCTTCAATGGCACTCCTATGCATGGAAACATTTAGAGTTATGGTTAAATGTTTATGATCAAAGTTAGGCTCTTGGTCATTTAAAAAGTCAAAAGTTGTTATTTGGTTGGAAATAGGGATATCATATATCACATAATAAACAACAGTACTACCTAGCCCATGAATACAATTCATCTAGTTGGAGTTTGGCCACTTCATTACTCCATTGCACATTATTAGGTATTGAGAGCTGTGAAGCTTGACCAACTCAGTACCAAACAAATTATCAATTAGATCTTGAGAGCTTCTTTTGTAGCTATTAGATAAAACAAGGTCCTCATATATCCATAAAGGATTATGGATGGATTCATTACTTAAAAGATTATCTTGTTTAGTTGAAGTCCTAGAATTAATGTCTCCTAGTAGGAGTATATTACCTTCATTTTTCGAACTATAAATATCTTGTTCTAAATTATTATAGGGACAATTATTATCTAGATTGTTTTTCTTATAAAAAGTAGAATTAACAGGTGCACAATAGAAAATTTCTATATACATCTTCTTAGCATTGGTGTCTAAAATTTCTATTCAAATGTACTGATTGAGAGGGGCAATCTTATGAAGTTGAATGTGAGGAGAAATACTCTTTCTAATATAACAAGCTATGCCTCCTATACCTCTACGGTGGGATTTTTTGGTCCATGCCGACCACAAGACAAATCCTTCTATGTTAGGGACCTTAGACTCATCATGCTCCCAAGTTTCCACTAGACAGATAATATCAATATCACTCGGGATCCAACTTATCATAGGACCTTTGCGCCATGGAAAGCCACGAAAATTCCAAAAAAGGATCCCGAGTGTCCCAAATTCCTATTTATTATTATCCTTCTAGTCTCTATCTTGTTCTAAATTATTATAGGGACAATTGTTATCTAGATTGATTTGCTTATAAAAAGTAGAATTAATAGGTGCATAATAGCAAATTTCTATATACATCTTCTTATCATTGGTGTCTAAAATTTCTATCCAAATGTACTGATTGAGAGGGTCAATCTTATGAAGTTAAATGTGAGGAGAAATACTCTTTCTAATATAACAAGCTTTGCCTCCTATACCTCTACGGTGGGATTTTTTGGTCCATGCCGAACACAAGACAAATCCTTCGATGTTAGGGACCTTAGACTCATCATTCTCCCAAATTTCCACTAGACAGATAATATCAATATCACTCGGGATCCAACTTATCATAAGACCTTTGTGCGATGGAAAGCCACAAAAATTCCAAAACAGGATCCCGAGTGTCCCAAATTCCTATCTATTACTATCCTTGTAGTCTCTATCCCTAACAATAGCTTTTCTATTTCTAATTATTGCCCATTTTTCATCTTTCCTCGCTTCTTTTACCATTTGAAATTCCTTCCTTAATTCATCTTGGTCTTTGGGAATGATGTCTTCATTTATAAATATTCCTAACTCTTTTAAGCCCGAAGATTTACTAAGTATGTTATATTTATGGTCATTACAACTTACTTTGACACAAAAAAACCTATCTTTGTGATCAATTATTTTTCCTAGCCTCTTTGCTTCTATGAGGTAAGTTGTATCAATTTGTGATTTATTATTTAATTCTTCTTTTACTATTGCTAGCACATCCTCCTCTAGTTGTTCTTTTATACCAAAAAATTATGAGGTTCAAGGCTCTTTTTTTTTTTTTTTTTAAGTGAGTGTGAATTCTTGTATTACTGAAATAGGTTATGATACAAAAATAGGGGAAATCCCTTGATCTTCCAAAACGAAAACTAGATCAGGGATTCCGGAGTTGAGATTTCTAATATAGCAGTGGGTATGGCTGGGTTGCCACCTTGGGAAATTGACCTGGTCCTATGATATCCAGTTTTAAAAATCTAAACAAAAGAATATATATATATATATATATAATACATAATCATAAAAATGAGGTTGCTCCTACTCTTAGCAACATGACTTGACCAGTGGTTGAACCGACGCTAGTCCAGGATGATGAGTTTTTTTTTTCCTTCATCCTTTCTTTCCTCATTCGCATCCCTCTAGACTACCGTGCACATATTTCTGATACAAGTTGGGGTTCCACTCCAGTCCACTGGCGTAATTTCCATGTGATGGACATAGTGCAGGTATAGTTGAAATTTTCCTTCCATTCATTCCATTTTCTCCTTCTGATCCCTCTGGTACTCGACTAGTCGATTTGTACTGGCCTCCACGTTACTGAGACAATTCAGGATCTCTGCGAGTAGTTTTTTGTGGTCCTTGTTATCCTTCCGATGTACCCTTACTTGACCATGGTAACACCTTTTTCCCTTCATCCTTTGCAAACTTCTGATTACCTTCTCTGGATTCCCATGAACAACCCTTGTACTTATTCCTATTGGCATGATCTTGATGTCGTACCCTTGTTTGCTATGTGGTCTGAGTATGCATTTTTAACTCATGGTTGAGTGATGGGAAATCAGATTCTACGTGGGTCCTTCATGACTATTAGTTATCCCTACACCTCCTTCCTCAATGTGGCCATCCATACTTCAGTTGTCGTCACGGTCTTTTTCTGCTAGTTGGATGCAGTCTGTTCTGAACTGACCATTCGGTATGTTGCTCCAGATAGTATCTAGATCTGTTCCTTCCTTGTTGACCCCCTCATTAGTGACTATGTCCACCAGTCCATTTGCTGACCTGCATACGCAGTACAACTCCACTGTGGTCCCCGTCTGACAGTTCTCCTGAATTATTTGCAAAGAGTGTGCCAATTTCCAGTGCCTCTGGATTTTGCCCACTCTGGTGCCATTTTGGAGTCTCTTGTCTATGTTGATAACCAGCATGGAATCCCCTTCCACTATGGCATTTTTCATCCTTTTGTGGCTTATAATATCGAGGCCAGTATCCAGGGCTTCGAATTTTTCCGAGTTGTTAGTTCAGTTTCCCAGACTCCCAACGTACAGCCGAATTATGTTTCCATCATTGTCCCTAATTACCTCTCCCATTCCTATCATTCCTAGGTTACCTTTTGACACCCCATAAAAATTCAACTTGAGGGATAATGTTGGGTGGGGCTTCCAGTTGCTCTCACCTACTTGGAGTTTCAATAGCCGTCCTACTCGACTGCGATTGCACCTATCTTTCAGGTGAAAATCTTCTAGGATTCGGGAGTCCTGGTCTATGAGTTGCGCTCTTCCTGTCTGACAGTTGCAACTTTGCACCGTTTCTCTTATTAGGGAGATTATTGTTTCCTCGAGTTTCCCTTCTAGTCGGCTTTCATTCCTAAAGATGCATTGGTTCCTTACTTTAAATATTTCCCATATGATCATCCTCGAAATGAGGGTCCAAGAGAGGTTCACCTCTTCATTTTTGCTATAGTTCTCTTTCCAGAAATTTTTAGTTGCAAAGATGTTACCTCAGATCCTATTGGACTGTTGGAAGATACATGCCACCCAATCCAAAATTTCTTTTTTGTAGCTTCATTCATCGAGGAGATGGTTCATTGTTTCTTCCTTAGCTTGACAAAGGTGACATCTTTTTGGGCCTATGAATCCCCTTTTCCTTAGGTTTTCCCAAGTTAGAATTCAATTTTGTAGTATTAACCATTTGAATTTTTTTATTTTTGGCCATTGGGGGTTGTTCTAGAGCTTGTCCCATTGTTGTGATGGTTCTTCTTGGTCCTGGTTTGTGATGTAATGTCAAGATTCTTTTAGGTTCAATTCCCCACCATCTTTTTTTCCCCATCTCAGTTGGTCATTTCCTTCCAAGACTGCAATTTTTCTTCTCCCCAATTCCTCCTCCACCTCTTCTACACTTGTTGTGGTTTGGTCTCCATGTTGTGGACTGAGAGTGTCATAGATTCTCCATTTGTTGTGATCTATCTCATGTTTCCAGTAATGGAAGACTCTGGTTTTACCTTGCATGGTCATCTCCTGTTGGATTTCCTCCCTGTCTGGATTTTCCATTCTAAGTTCTTGTTGCCAGGCGTCCTCCCAGAATCTTGTTGTTCTTCCATTCCTTATTTCCCAAAAACTGTGTGTTTGGATCCAGGATTTGTTGAAAAATCTAGGGTCCATATGGTTGATCCATCCCTAGAACCCCTAAAGGGGATTTTGTCCTAGTCATTTATGTCCGGGGCATATTTTTACTTCCATAGGTTTATCCATGTTGTGGTAGTTTCTTTGACCCATCGCCACCAAAGTTTCTCCCCATAGGCGTCATTGGTTACTTGCGGGTCTTGTAGCCCCAAGCCTCCTTTGCTTTTTGGTTTGCAAACCTTCTCCCATGTCACCAGTGCCCATTTTTTCTTTGTTTCTGCTCCTCTCCACAAGAAGTCCCTTTGGATGGTTCTTATTGTTTTTAATATCTCCTTGGAGGTTGGGAAAATGGACATCATAAAGGTTGGAATTACTTGCAGAACAGACTTGGTTGAGGGATCTATACGTCCAGTTTATCACCCGCTCTTGTAACTTGTTGATTATTCCTTCCCAACTTGACATTTTGTAAGCTTTGTCTATCAGGGGGATTACCAGGTACTTGGTTGGGAGTGATTTTCGTTCAAATCTAAGAATATTGCCCAGATTTCTTTAGATTGCGGGGTTGGTGTTGAAGAAAAAGATCATAGATTTTGAGTGGTTGATCTCTGCACCTGAGGCTTCCCCAAACTCTTCTAGAATTCTCTTGTAGGCTTTTTCTTCCTTGACCATGGGTATGCCATGGAGTAAGGTGACATCCATGATCTATTGGTGTGTGGAAGTAGGGAAGTTTTCAAAAGGTTTGATGCATGTTATTTCTCCTGTTGTTGTTGCGCTTTTTATGCTTCGACTAAGACCTTCCATCATCAAAATCAATAGGAAGGGGGACAAAGGGTCACCTTGTATGATGCCTCTTATGGGCAAGAAAGGTTTGGCTGGGGCTCCATTTATTAGGAGTGAGTAACTTGTCATGGAAACTAGGCTGACTATCCAGCTGATCCAGTGTTGGTTGAAACCAAAGGCTTCAAGGGTCTTGACCATATAGTGCCAGTTGATTTTGTCATAAGATTTTTCTAGGTCCAGTTGTATTATCAGTCCCCCTCTCCTTTAAATTTTCAAGGTGTGGATTAGCTCGTGGGAATGGATGATGTTGTCCATTATTTGTCTTCCTTCCACGAAGTCTTCCTGTTCTTGTGAGATCAGTGTGGGTAGGAGGGGTTTCAATCTATTGGCTATGACTTTGGAGATTATCTTGTAAACCACATTGCAAAGCACTATAGGTCTGTAACTCTCAGGGGCCCTAGCTTCATTTTCTTTGGGAATTAGAGTAATCATTGTAGCATTTAATTCTTTTAGAATGGAGGCTGATATTCTAGATTCCCCCACTACCCTATAGACGTCATGTTTGACCTCTTCCCAACATGCTTTGAAAAAATCCACTATGAAGCCATCTAGACCTAGGGATTTCCCATTGGGCATTTCCTTGATCACTTGGTCAATTTCCTCCTCAACAATGGGTTTGTTTAGGTTGTTATTTTGTTCCTCGGTGACTAGATAGGGGATGTGCTGCGTTATCCTTTGGATGGACTCCGTTCTTTCTTTTTTGGGTTCCTGGGCTATCCCATGGAAGTGATTTACCAGAATAGTTTCGATCTCCTTGTGATATTCCTGCTCGATCCCATTTTGATCCTTAATTTTCAAGATTTTGTTGTGGTCTCTTCTGGCAATGGTTGTTCTATGAAAAAACTTGGTGTTCCATTCTCCTTCCTTTAGCCATCTGATATGGGAATTTTTTCACCAAATCAATTCTTCCTGTTGGCTTCTAGCTTCCCATTCCTGGATCATCTGGATTTCTTCCTTTTTTCGATCCTCTGTGTAGCCCTCATCTATGAAGAGTTCCTCAAGTTTTCTCATTTTTTCTTCAATGTTGTTTTTCTCTTGGTTCATGTTTCTGAAGATTTTCGTGTTCCACTCCTTGATCTTATATTTGATGTACTTTAGTTTGTTATAGAGTTTGAACATCCTCGACCCTTGCTATGATTTCTCCTCCCGCCACCACTGTTTGATTTTTTCCTTGAAAGTGGGGTGTTCGATCCAAAATTTCTCAAATATGAAAGGTCTATTCTTTGGTGTGGTTTGGAAGCCTGCTTCCAATTGGTTTGGCCAGTGATCAGACCCTCCCTAGGAAAGGATGTTGCATTCTAAGGTTATCCCCTGCATAATGATTGACTCTGAAACTAGGAATTTGTCTAGTCTTGTTGCTACCTGATACTGGTTCATCCATTTATTGTTACAAGTGAACTGTCCATTATTAGTTTTGATGTCTACCATCTCCATTGTGTCTATGAAAAATGAGAACTCTTCTGCATCCCTATCCAATCTTATTGTACCTCCCTTTTTCTCCACAAGTGACGTGATGATGTTGAAGTCCCCTACCAGGATCCATTGGAGGTCACTGAATCGAGTTTTAAGGTCTTCTAGGTCTTGTATCATTCTTCTCTTTTCCTATGATACCCGGGGTACATACACATTAGTGCATAGAATCACCTATGTGTTTCCAATGATTTTCATGCTAACAGTGAGTGTGTTCCTAGTCGCTTCGGTTTCTATTAGGCTCAATAATTGTGGGTTCCACAAGGTGAGAATGCCTCCTTCCATTTGGTGGCCTCTGAAAGCCACCATATTGTATTTTCTCCATTGTTGTTTACTGATTGTTTCCATTCTGTCTATAGTGCATTTTGTCTCTTGAGTGAAACAAAGATCTGGTTGTTCCGTCCTAAGTCTATTTTTGAGGATTCTCTATTTGCACGGGTTGTTTAGGCCTCTTATATTCCAAGTTATAACCTTCATATAAACATGTGGGGGGGGAGTTGGGTAAGAGTTTCTTGATCTTACCCGATTTTATCAGTAACGCTCCAAGCTCCTATAGGGATACGTTGTTTGGTTTCTTGCCCTTTTTCCTCCTCATCTACTTGGGTGAAAGCTGTGGTTGTCCCTCTCCAACTTTGATTCCTAGGTGTCCTATATTCTCGTGTGTGTGATTTATCCCTCTAGATTTGTCTTCCTCCCTTAGGAGGAACAGGTATTGGATGTGGTCTAGTTGTTCTGTTGGTACATTGTCTACTCCCTGTCTTTTCCATTTCTCTAGTATGTTTGGGAGATCTATCCCTTCCCTTTCCACAAGCTCTCTGAGATCAGGGTCTTCTGTACCTACTTCGCTTGGGGTCATGTCCACGTCTCCCTATGCCTCTTGCATGGGGGAGTTTTCATATCTAGTTTCTCCATCCATAAAAGTTGCGCTACTCCCCTATTACTTCTTATTACTTGGTCGATTGATGGGATCGTTTGTTTCTTGTTCTCTGGCTTCTTGAGATTTTTCCGAATCCTTTCCACCTTTTTCCCCTTTGTTGGTTTTGTCCTGCCCTTTTGTTATGTTAGAATATGAAATATTGTGCTCATTTTACGATTGACAATACCCTTGTCACCCAAACATAGGCCGAATCCATCCTCTAAGCACCTTAACCTTGAAAGAGAATCTTTCTGGAAGAAAACCCTAGGCTAGATAGCCAAACCAAGGGTAGCATACCTTTCCCCAAGGATACAGCATAAACAAGAGATGATCAAATAGTCCAAACCCTAAACAAGATATAGTCCAAGCCAAACGTGATCTACTAGCTACAAAAACTGCAATGGAATCTCTCCTCAAACCCACGCACAAGATTGGGCACTACAGTGCGCAGAAGTTTTTTCTCTACAATTATGAGACTACCTACCAGAATGAGAATTGGCCTCCTGTATTTATAGTAATTCTGGCTAACTTCCTGGGCCAACTTCTCATTATGGGTATCTTTCTGTTCAGTATATTATTATTTCTTCTGATCGACTTCTTCTCTTGGAGGTTAATAACCTAATATAAATTATCTTCTTTAGCCGATAAGTCTTCTAGGGTTATTAGCCAACTCATTAGGGTTTCTTCTTACTTCCCAGCGTATTCTATTCTCGTTAGGTTTAAATATGAAGGTAAATACCTCTCGCATCTACCATAATATCAACACTCCCTCCTAGCTAGGGAGGTATTACAGGTAATGTTCTTGAGCACAAAACATATCATTCACCCGGTAGCATCAACATAGTCATCTAGACTATCATCATCACCATCAATGTCATTAGCTGCATCATCTCTGGAAACCATACTCCATCTGACTAATCAGACATGATGCTGGATAAGTCACTCACACCACAGAGTGATACAAGAGCCATTCTTCTATCCTAGAAGAGTAGATATTCTGAACTATTTTTCGTCTGGGAAATCTATGTCATTTAATCATTCATCTGGATGATAATCATTTACCAAACTGTTGATAGTCTTCAAGGTAATCGAAAAAAAATAGAACACAATTGTGTCTATCCATAGTAGTACATAACTACAATCCAGTGGTACACTACCACATCAAGTAGAAAACAAGTACTTGATCAGTAACATATAGTCACGAACAATGGAACACATCCCCCACAATAATATACATCTATTGTCATACATTCTTCATAATAATCATTTGATATCAACCTACACAGAAACATTGTTATGATATAAATTGAATCATCTTGGCCAATCTTTCACTCACATCTATGAGATCTAAAACAATATCTTCCCTCAAAGAAAAACATCAACGATGGGCTATCTGTCTTATTCTTCTCAAACAAGGAAGAATGATTTTTATGATTTCTGAACTTGGACCATTCCTCACCCTGGTTCATTCCTCTGACACTAAACAAAGTGTAACCTGGAGAGAATGAATCTTCCCTAAGGAATGCTTGTCTGTAATTGATAAGCCTGGACCATTCCCCACCCTGGGCCATTCCTCGGGCACTAAACAAAGTGAAACATGGAGAGAATCAATACACCCTAAGGAATGAATATCCAGACCATTTCCTTTGTTAACCACAAGAGGAAAAAAATATCATGTACCAACCTCCAAAATAGACCATTCCTCATGTTAACCACAATGAGAAATCGTTGTCTGGCGAGGCAGGCTAGTCTTCTTGAGTAACCCTCAAGAAGAGAGACTGCCCTAGACCACTCCCCATGTTAACCACAATGGGATGTCCCTATCTATGGTACATCAGAAATTTGGACCACTTCCCATGTTCACCACAATGGGAAATTGCTGTCCATAAAAAATCTTAATCCACTTTCAGAATAGGAAAGAATCTGGTCATCCTAGACCATTCTTCGAACTAAAAAATGGTTGTAAATCAATCAATAATATATCAGTGATGCCTCCCAACCTGGGAGTCATCTCTTCCTTTTTCAAGAAGGAAGTTATCTCCACGAATTCTAGCTTGAGTACATAAACTCTTTCATCTTGGATAGAAGCTTTACCAAAATGTCTGCTTATCTTCTCATCTATGGAGATATGTATTGGAGAACCACTTTCTCTTTTTTGGACTTCATCATGGATAATGTAATGCTTGATTTCAAATGTACTTTGGTCTGGAACACTGGTTTTCTCTGAAGACTTCATGTATATATGATCAATAGAGTATATCATTGTTGGAAAACTGGAACATATTCATGTGGCACTTCTTCTATCATAATGAGATCTGATCTACTAAGTAACCATCTTGATACAATATCTCTATTATAGAAAATCTTCACCACACTTCTGTTGTGCACTGGAGGTTCTCCAACAAGTTGCCTTCTTCTATCTACATACAAGGGTCTCTTTCTGGTATGCCTCAAAGTCTTGAGGTTTCTCTTCATATGCTCTTTATTCAATTTCTCTGGAGAACATTCTTTGCATTCATCTGATGTAGAAATCCAACTCATGGATGTTGCAGATGATATAGTGACTCATGTAGAGATATGTCTGGTTTACTGTAACAAGTAATCATCATAGTCTTCTCCCTTCATTTGGGAGTACCTCTAGTTCTAGATCTCACAATGCTTTCATTCATAAGTCTTCCATACATTGTTCTTCATCAGGACTTTCAGTTCCTCTTCTTGATTGCTTTTATTGAGTTCATATCAGGTTGGCAATCTTGTGATTCTTGATACAATGACTGGTTGTTTTGGCTTCTCTTTCTTTCTTTGAATCTTCATGTCCTTCCTTGTGTTTATCTCTTGGTTCCATGGAGTAGATTACATGTCCTAAATATTCCATTTCTTTCTTTCATCACAGGATCACAGATGTGGGTGGACAATCAGGGATACTTTAAAGGCTTCTCTTTGAAGAAGACTTCTTCTAAGGTTGGACTGAACACGTACTGCCTCCTATCATGGATACATATATTTTATCATCTTCAATGGATCATAGGATTAGCTCCCTCCTAATACTTGCTTCATGTATGAATACATTCTCTTTTTTATGGTGATATATAATCGGCTCCCTCCATCTAGGAGAGTCCACGCTTCCATCTACATCCTCATTCCCTTCTGCAAGGTGTTATAGGTCTTTCTCTAATTTCCTCTTGATTGTTGACTTCTTTCTGTCTTTGCTTCTTCTAAGTATGTCCATGATGGATTCGGCTTATCTTGCAATATCTTTCACATGATTTGTTTGACGTATTTCATCATGTGTATTATCTAATGATATCCATCCTTATCTTGTTGTTCTTCCATAGGTATAATTCTTCTTGGAACACATTATCTTCCAAGAGATAGATACACAAGATATGTAGAAGATATAAGAAGAGTATTGTTACCTTTAAAAGAAGAAGTATTTGTCATCCTTCTTAGTCTTCTTTGTAGGTTCCTTTTCTTCGGCAATTGATGCTTCATGTTTCTCCTTCCTTTTCTTTAGATCGAGACAATGATTCTTGTAGTGACCATACTTTCGACAGTTGAAGCATTGTATTTTTAAAATATCTTTCTCTTGATTTGTCTTCTTCTTTGAACCAAAATTCCTTTTGTTCCTAAAGTTCTTGAATCTTGTTGTGGAGGCTTGATCATCGTACTTCTTTTGGGGTTTATCTTTTGCATTGATCCTTGATTCTTCTTGAGCACAACAAGTCCAAAGTTCTTCAAATGTCAGATACTCCTTTCTTGTGTTCATGCTTGCGGAGAGTACTATGTTTACCAACTCCTTCTCTAAAATGATCTCTTCAATAGCTTGTAGTTGATCTCTTAACTAAGAGATTCTCACAAAGTATGATGTTATGTTGTCATCATCATTCATCTTCATGTCACAGAGCTCATTTTTCAGACTCATTACTTGTCCAATGTCTCTGACTAAGAAGATGTTTGTTAGGGAATCGTACATCTTCTTAGATGAGTCAAGATGGTAGATGTAGGGTATCAAGTTGTCTTTGATAGATCCCACTATGATACTCATGGAATTTATGTCACCGTCTTTGAACTTATCCATAGCTGCAACGTTCTACAGTTCCTTCTCTTTTCCTTCTTGAAACTTTGGTTTCACGATCTTTCCTTTCACGATATCCAACACTTTATTCTTGGAAAGGCTGAGTTCAATCCTTCTCTTCAACGCTCTAAAGTTAGAAACTCCATCTAGCTTGTTCTCTGAATTCATAGAGTAAGTCATGGCTGCTTTGACTTGGTCAACCCTAGATTTGACCAAAAACTCAAACTTCACGTCTTGGCTTGCTGAGAGTACCAAGAGATGTGCTAGGCTAGGGTACACTGATCTTTCTAGAGATTAGGTCAATCCCTTCACTTAAGGTTCCTCAACAATAGGATTAGGGTTTTTACAACTGTACCTGCTAGTAACCCTAGCGATAATGCTATGGTGACTTCTCGTGCTAGAAACCCTAGCGACAGTTCTTCAATGAGATTAATATCCTTACATCTATGTTTCCTTCCAGTGGTTTAGACTGAATGAAGGAGGTGTGGGCCCATAACCTATTAGAATATGAAATATTGTGCTCGTTTTACCATTGAAAATACCCTTGTCACCCAACCATAGGCCGAAGCCACCCTCCGAGCACCTTAACCTTGACAAGGAATCATTCTAGAAGCAAACCCTAGGCTAGATAGTGAAACAAAGGGTAGTGCAACTTTCCCCAAGTATAGTGCATCAATAAGAGATGATCAGATAGTCCAAACCCTAACCAAGATATAGTCCAAGCCAAACATGATCTACTAGCTGCAATGGAAGCTCTCCTCAAACCTTTGCACAAGATTGGGCACTGTAGTGCGCACAAGTTGTTGCTCTACAATTCTGAGACTGCTTGCTAGAATGAGAACTAGCCTCCTGTATTTATACTAATTCTGGCTAACTGCCTAGGCTAACTTCTCATTCTGGGTATCTGTTTATTGAGTATATTATTATTTCTTCTAGCCGAAGTCTTCTCTTCGACGCTAATAAGTTAATATAAATTATCTTCTTGAGCCGACAAGTCTTCTAGGGTTATTAGTTAACTCATTAGGGTTTCTTCTTGCTTCCCAGAGTATTCTAATCTCGTTAGGTTTACACATGAAGGTAAATACCTCCCGCAGCTACCATAATATCAACATGTTCTACTCCTGGTCTCCAGTTTTCTTGCTATTGGGGTTTTACTCTATTTTTTGTTAGCTCTACTTCTATGGTTTGATTTTATGAATGCATCCTCATCTTGTTGTGGTTTGGATCTTTCCTCTTCCTCTTGTTTATTGAGAAGACATTCTCTAATTATGTGTCCATTCTCATGACATATTCTGCATCTGAAAGGGATCTTCTCGTAATCTATGTTTTGGATCCATTCCTCATCCTTGAATTCTAGACTTATGGCTTCTGGGAGTGCTCCTGACACATCCATCTCTATGCAGATTCTTGCGTAGGATGTATATCTCCCTTTTAGGGTAGCTTCTGAAGTCTTCACATATTTTCCCAGTTTGATTCTTAATGCTTCGAAAGTAGAGAGTAGCCATTAATCTAGTAGTAAGGAATAAAATCTCATCCATACCGGTACCTTTTTGAATGTCTCTTTTTATGGGGAGAAGTTTTCCTTCCATGGCTGCATGTACAGTCCCTCTAAGGCATGGAAGTATGCCCCCCCCTAAAAGATCCTATCCCTATATTCCAGGTTCATGAATTGATCCACATGGATATTGGTGGCCACCCACCTATTCCACTTGGACCCCCACCATTGCTTCTTTTAGTTTTTCAGTTTCCGCACAATTTACTATTTTTAGCAGTTTTTCGGGTCCTGAACTTCCGGAACCGTTTTGAGGCCTTAAACAACTTTTTTTGGGAAAACAGGAAGAAAAATGGATCATAGATCAATGTTTCTCACCCAAAAGTTGTAGTCCTGATATAGATCTTTCTAATGAGGTATGGAATGTGTCAAACAGAGATCATATGCCAAAGTTACATCCCTGGGAAGTTGGTGTACCAACTTACCCAAACAGGGCCCATAGTCTTGGCGTTTCATCTCCTAGGGTTAGGTCTTTGGATGTTTAGGGTTTTTCATTGTTTATCAATAATAATAGGCCTTCGAGCCTCATTGTAACACAATTCAGAGGCTAGTAGCAATCACATCTCCTCTCAGAGATAAGCTACCAGTGCCCTAGCTAGTTTATTTCCATTCTATCTATAAGCATATTTCAGTCATTTGTTATTAATGAAATGAAGTCTTATTTCTGCTACATCTTTTCATTTATGTGTATTTATGTATTTCGTTGTGTTCCTACATAAATCCGGATCAGTGGTATTAGAGCGGTCTACTTGTTCTCGATCCTTCTTTGCATGTCCCCAACGAGGTCAGGGTATAAGGAGTTAGGGCTCGATCTGGTTGAACCTTTGCAAGATTAGCCTCGCAAACCCCGATGACCGCCCATGGGGGAAGAAAAGAAATATGATGGAGCAGGAGATCCTATCAAAAATTTTCTCAAGTAGGCCCTCGAGACAAAAAGGAACATGATGATGGACAACTTTGCCCAGATTCTTCAACGGATTCCCACTGGCGACACATAGACATCCAACAACCACTCTGGAGGCGCCACTCCTTTTAAGGTACAAGTAAACTTTAACATTCCCATATTTGAGGGTCAAATAGATGCAGATTCCATAGATAGATGATTGAATCTGTTAGAAGGATATTTCTCGGTTCCTGACTTTTCCGACCGAGAAAGGATTATTTTCACACTCCTCAAAGCTGCCCCCCATGTCAAGGACTGGTTGGAAACCTGCTCGGAGAAAAAGGGCAAGGGAGAACCCTCTCTGTTCTCGGCCACACCCACTTGGAATTCTTTATGAGATTCCATCAAGGAACAATATTATCCCGTGGGGAGCTATGAGGAAAAATACATACAATGGACTATGTTGCGGAAACAAAGGGACCAAGATGTGCATGAGATGACAAATTTGTTTCATACCCTACGCACAAAGTTGGGTATCAAAGATTCAGAGAAATATTTGGTGTTAAATTACCGCAATTGTCTACACAGATACATTCAGGAGAAAATGGAGTTCCTCGACATCTCCTCGCTTGGTGTGGCATATCGATATGCTGCCAAGATTGAGTAGAAGTTCAAATAGAAGAAGCGAGACTTTGGGTCTGCGAATCAGAAGTAAGGGAAAGGTACCCCCAAACCACAGAACAAAGGACCAAGAAAAGGTGGGGTGGCCTAGGACAACCCTCCAAAGCCACAAGTAAATAACAACACCACGAAGACAAAAAAGGACACGGGGAAGTGGTGTGAGTTCCATAAGAGCTCCACTCACAACACAAGTGAGTGTCGGGCCAAGCAGTCACTGGTAGCCAAGTTGAAGGTTTATGAATCAGATGCATGCTTCGACTCTGAATCAGATCCCGACAAGGGGAATGATAGGGGGAAGTAGATTATCAATGCGGATCCCAATGCCACCATTACCACCACGAAGATCCAGAAGGAGGAACCAGAAGATCCAGAGGAGGCCGAACATCTCTTCCATTCCAAGATGTGGGTAAAGGGTTCCCGTTGTAGTTCATTGTCAACAGCGGAAGCCATAAGAACCTCATCTCTATAGATGTCATGAAGCGGTTGGGCTTGCCAACCAGAACACACCCACAACCATACACTATCGGGTGGTTTCACCAAGGATGAGACCTCCGCGTCAGCCAATAATGTCACCTTCCCTACAACATCAAGCCCTTCATGGATGAGGTATTATGTGACATTGCTCCTCTTGATGTTTCTGATGTATTATTAGGCTAACCGTACTTGTGGAAGCGACATGCTATGTATGAATCTAAGCCTCGTGCTATTATTATCACCTTGGGAAATAAGCTATACAGGATATCGGAGATAGCATCGCCTACCACCATCTCTTTGGTTACTGCAAAACAATGCAGTAAGCTCATTTCCAAAACCAGGAAATTTGTTTTCCTGATGATCTTCCCTCAGGGAAAGAGGAAGACTATGGCCATGACCTCTAGACAAGGCCTCGCTGCACAAAAAAAATAGATGGATAAGGTCATGGAGGAGTATGAGGACATCTTCACCTCCCCGTAGGGGTGCCTCTACACTGCCAAGTCAAGCACCCCATCGATCTGATGCCAGGTACGCCACTGCCCAATGGACCCATCTATCGACACTATGTTCTAGAGAATGATGAAATCAAGAGGCAGGTTCAGGAGTTGTTGTAGAAAGTTCACATCCGACCGAGTTCATCACCCTGTGGGAGCTCGATCATGTTGGTGCAGATGAAGGATGGGACTTGGAGACTCTGCATTGACTACCAGGCACTGAACAAGATCACTGTCCGGAATAGGTACCCGATCCCATGGATTGATGACCTTCTGGACCAACTCAAGGGGTGAAAATATTTCAACAAGATCGAATTGAAGTCAGGGTATCACCAGGCACCAATCAAATCCTTTGATATGTGGAAGACTGCCTTCAAATCCAAGGAGGGCCTTTTCGAATGGTTGGTCCTGCCATTCGGGTTGACGAATGACCCTGCAACCTTCATGAGGCTAATGGATGACATCCTATGACCATTCACCAACTCATTTTTAGTGGTGTACTTGGATGACATTCTCATCTTCAACTAGACTTGGGAAGATCCCGTCCACCACATCCGACAGGTCCTCCAAACACTGCGGCAACACAAGTTGTGTGCCAATTTGGAGAAATGCACTTTTGGCATGACCCGGGTTCAGTATCTAGGATACATTATTTATGAGCGGGGAGTGCATGCAGATCCAACAAATATCCAAGTCATTCGGGATTGGCCAACCCCAACCACCCTAACAGAGTTCCACAGCTTTTTAGCTCTTGCCAATTTCTACCGCAGGTTTGCGTTGGGATTCTCTCATATCACTTGGCCCTTGAGTGAAGTCACCAAGGGAGGAGCTAAAGAAAAGTTCTTTTGGTATGAATCTCAACAGAAGGCGTTCGGGGATTTGAAGCATCACCTCTGCTCTGCACCAATTCTCACATTACCAGACTTGCAACAACCATTTAAGATTGAGACAGATGCCTCTGACTATGCTATTGGGAAAGTCCTTACTCAACATGGGAATCCAATGGCATATCACAATGAGACACTTTTCGATGCATTCTGGAAGTATCCTACTTATGACAAAGAAATGTATTCCATTGTGCAGGCTTGTCGGCAATGGAAGCGTTACATTTTGGGAAAGGAAACGGTCATCCACACAGACCATCGACCCCTATAGTTCATATAGACACAAGGGAAGTTGCAGAACAATCGCCATCAGAAGTGGTCCACATACCTGCAACAGTTTCATTTGAACATTAAGTACAAGAAAGGCAACACCAATAATGTTGCAGACTGTCTTAGTCGACCACCCATCGTGGTGCTAACCACTGTGCTCAACTCTTGTGGGCATGAGACTTCCGATTGGTCCCTTCTGTACACAAGTGATCCATAATTTGGCCACACAAACAATACACTCTTGGAGGGTAAGAAAATTCCCAATTTTCACCTCCAGGATGCCCTGCTTTGTCACCTAGGACACCTTTGTGTTCCTTCAAGCGAGCGTGCCAAGATGATTTGGGAGGCACACTACAGTCAGGTCGCTGGGCATTTCGAGGTCGAGAAAACCGTGGTAGTACTGCAAAAGTATTTCTATTGGTCGAACCTTTGACATGATGTTGGGAAGTACATCAAGTCCTGCACTGCTTGCTCCATTTCCAAACCGACCATCAAGAAACAAGGCCTCTATACTATGCTTCCTACCCCCAATTGACCTTTGGAATCCATCTCTATGGATTACATGTTCGACCTTCCTTCTACTAAGCATGGCAATGACTGTGTTTTTTGTGGTTGTCAACCAATTCTCAAAGATGTCCATTATGATGGCCTGCAAGAAGAATATCACAACAGAAGCCACTGCTAAACTCTTCTTTGAACGAGTGTGGGTACACTTTGGGATCCCACATTCTATCATCTCAGATCAGGACAACAGGTTCCTCAGTACATTTTGGTCCAGCCTCTGGTTGATGTTGGACACCAGGCTCACCAAGTCCACAACTTTCCATCTGCAAACTAATGGCCAAACAGAGGTCATCGACCAGATGATCATACACATTATGTGCATGCACAATTCAAAGCATCCATGCACATGGGATGAGAGCCTCCCCTATGTAAAAAACAACTACAACTGGGCTCTCCATAGCTCAACCAACCACAACCCCTTTCAAGTGGGCTTGGGATTCTAGCCACTATGTCCCATTGACATAGCCATGCCATTTGTGGCTACTCAGGAAGATTCAGCTCATGTCCAGTCTGAGGTTGACAAGGAAAACAACTTCATTGAGCACATTCAAAACATCCACCAATAGGTTCATGACATCTTGGACAGAGCCAATGCTAATTACAAGAAACAACATGATCAACATTGGGTGCCACACAACCTCTAGGTGGGTGACAAAGTGTGGCTACATTTGCAAAAGGAGCGCCTCATTGGACCCCACCGCAAGCTTCGTCAGCTCCGATATGGGTCGTACACTCTCACCAAGGCTAAAGGGGACAATTCCTTTGAGCTCAACATTCCACCATTCCTTTTTCTGCACCCAGTGTTCAATTTGGACTGCCTTCGGCCCTACTTTCCACCTCTACTAGAGACATCTGACATGGCAGAACAACTCACACCAACAGAGTTAAATCCAGACTGCATGGAACAAGCCAGAACTGATCAGATCATGGATACACAGATCAATCACACCTGACAACAAAGGATACCTCTATATCGAGTTGTCAAAGCAGGCCAACTCCCTCACCAACTCAAGTGGCTCAACAGGACCAATTTCAGTAGAAGTTTCCTCATCTTATGGAGGAACTCAACGCAATGAGAACCCTTACTTCCTAAGGGGGGAGGAATGATCCAGGTGGATATTGGTGGCCACCCACCTATTCCACTTGGACCCCCACCATTGCTTCTTTTAGTTTTTCAGTTTCCTCACAGTTTACTATTTTTAGCAGCTTTTCGGGTCTTGAACTTCCGAAGCCGTTTTGAGGCCTTAAGCAACATTTTTTGGGAAAACAATGAGCAACATGTATTTTAGGTCATGTTTCTCACCCAAAAGTTGTATTCCTCGGATATATATTTCTAACGAGGTATGGAACGCGTCAAATGGAGATCGTATGCCAAAGTTACTTCCCCAAGAAGTTGGTGTACCAACTTACCCAAACAGGGCCCATAGTCTTGGTGTTTCATCTCCTAGGGTTAGGTCTTTGGATGTTTAGGGTTTTCCATTTTTTCTCAATATTAATAGGCCTTCAAGCCTCAATGTAACACAGTTCATAGGCCAATAGCTGCCACATCTCTTCTCAGAGATAAGCTACCAGCACCCTAGCTAGTTTATTTCCATTCTGTTTGTAAGCATATTTCAGTCATTTGTTATTAATGAAATGAAGTCTTATTTCCACTGCATCTCTGCGTTTATGTGTATTTATGTATTTCATTGTGTTCCTACATAAATCTGGATCATGAATACTGCTGTAAAGAACCCTTTCTAGACTAGGTGGAGCTCCACTTCTCCGCTTGGTTTCTATTGATATTTAATCCAGTTGCGTAGCGTTCTTTCTGTGGGACAGAAACCCATAAACTTGCATATTAGCACATACGTCTTCATTTGGTCCCTACAGAGTTGTGTTTGTGTATCCTCTAGTATTACCTTGGGTATCAATGTTGTTTTAGGTTTACATGGGTTGTGCCCTTATTCTTTGTTTGGCTTCGATGTGTCTTGTGCCTCACTCTGAGTTTCTCTGGCTTCTTCCCCCATGCCCTCGCTTTTTCCCTGGTTTCTTTCTTAACTTTTTCCTGGGTCTGATCCAGAGGTGCCTGTGATTGGTGCCTTGAATCCCATGCCTCTTGGTCCTTTCTGCCTATCCACCACTACCTGTTGTTTGTATGAAGAGGTTCCACTACCACCACCCCCCTTTGGTGCTCATGTTGTCCTCTGCTATGGCCGCAATTGCCAAACCCTAGCTTGCAGTTGCTCCAAAATTCAAGGCTCTTTTGTTATGCTAATGGCCCAATTCGATTATCTTATTCATTTTCTCTTTGATGAGTTTGATATCCAATTTGTATTCCATATTACTGAGGGTCAAATTGTTGGTTAGTTTTTCTTCTAGCTCTTTAATCCTATCTCTCAAGTTTAGATTTTATGCTTTTCTATTTCTTGAATCCTATCCTTCATTGTCCGCAATTCACTCTTGAACCCTAAGAATCTATCCTCTATTTGAGTTTGAATGGTATCTTTAATTTTTTTATCGATCATTGCCTCTAGCTATATGGAGTTTAAACTCTCTTTCTTCACTCATTTTTTCTAATGTTTCTAACTCTATTTGGATTTTGGCATCTCTCTCTTCTCTCTGTTTTTCTATTGATTCCATATAATCATAAAGGTCTCTAGGGAGATTTTGGGGGACCTCCCCCTGTTAGGCTGAGTCCTGTTCAAAACCATAAAGAAATATTATTCTGATTCCGTAGAGATATAATTTCAAAACACACACACACATATAATATTTTTAATGGTTAAAAAATACATATTATATATAATATATTTTCTTGACCATCAAAAATATTATATATATATTAAAAACTTAATCATAAATATTTCAAAATTATTATTAACAATTTTTTTTTATTAAAATTTTGAAAACATAAATTATTTTTGAAATCTCTATTATAATACAAGTTCAAAGTTTTTTTTACCCATAAAATTATTGAGACTATAAATTTTAAAAATATTATTAATAAAAAATAATATAATTTTTTAATCATTCAAAGTTTCACAATAAAAATTTATTAATTTTTTATTAAATAAATAATTTTTTTTAACTATTAAACTGAAATTTCAAAAATAATCTTATAACATATTACAATGTAATATGTTATAACATATTACATTGTAATATGTTATAACATATGTGATATGTATAATATATAACATATTACATTGTAATATGTTTAACATTTAATTTTTT
>SNQJ01S0000659.1:119376-204318 GCA_010110895.2 Picea sitchensis | reverse complement strand
AAATCATTGTGACCAGTCATATGATTGCTACATCCACTATCTAGCAACCAAACATCTTTGTCAAGAATTTGCTGAGATACTTGACATGAAAGAAACAGAGTATCAGATGTTTCACTTTCTGTGACATTAGCTTTATTTCTAAAATGCAACTTATGACATTCAGATATATGATGACCCAACTTTTTACAATAACGACATTGGATTAGTTATTTACTTGTCCATCTCTGACCACGATCTTGTGAAGATGATCTTGACTTCTCTAACTGGTCTTTTGTTTGTTCAGGTTTATCTCTTGTTTGAGAACGTCCTCTACCACGTCCTCGACCACGTCCATGAAAACCTCTGCCTTTGCCTCTGTCCATGGACACTTTAGTCTCAAATGCATGTTCTAAAGTACCAAGATCCAAGGTCATCCTTGCTTCATGAGATAACAATGAACCAGTCAATTCTTCTATAGAAAAATTAGTTAGATCTTTCGACTCAAGAAGAGCAGTAACTACCATTTCAAATTTCTTAGGTAAACTTCTAAGAACTTTTTCAACAACTCTTTGGTCCGTGAGTTCTTTTTCGCCATTAATCCTAAGTTGATTAATAATACCCATCACTTTAGTCATAAACTGATCAACACTTTCTGATTCACTCATCGTGAGAGTTTCAAATTGAGTTCTAAGAGTTTGAAGTCTTATTGTTTTCACTTTATCATTACCCTTATAAGCTAACTTAAGAATATCCCATGCTTCTTTAGCAGTCTTGGAACCAATAATTTTAGGAAATATAGAATCATCTAATGAAACTAAAATATATGATTTGTCTTTTCCTTCTTTTTGCTTAAGTTCTTGTAATGTTTTTCTTTGAACAACAATCATAGCTGCAACAACATTTGCATCAGGTTCTATAAACCCTATTTCAACACAATCCCAACATCCCTGACCTTGCAAAATGGCTTTCACCTTCTCACTCCAAAAATCATAATTGGGACCAACCAAAGTTGGTGCTTGATTTGACCAAGAACTAGACATTATTTTTCTAATTCCAAAATACCAGCCACAATGAAATATAACTCCAAAAACCCCAATGGTATGAAATCACTTTTCAAATAGCAAAGAACCAAACTCCAAATACTTTGATGAAAAATGAGTTTGCTAAAATCATATACATCAGCCTTTCAATTAGCATGGTATTAAACAACAATATAAAATCTTACGCAGAAATCTTACGCAGCAGCCTTTCAATCAACAGGGTATTAAACAACAATCTAAAATCTTACGCAGCAGCCTTTTGGAAGAGAGGAGGCACACCAGCGCGCGAACAGCAGCGGACGGCCTTTTGGGAGAGGGCGCACACCAACGCGTAGACAACAGCGGACGCAGACACTGTAGAAGCGTTCAACAGGGATTCTTCAAGATCTATCGACTCACTACTCCCAACCTCATGCTTTGATACCATGAAAACAATAATAAAAGAAGAAGAACCCTGGAATGATATTGGAAATGAACGCATTGCTTATTGATTTCATATTGAACTTTATAAATAATGATAGCAAACTGTTATACGGTTTCTGAACGTAACCAACTGTAACTGTAAACTAACTCTTACTAACTAACGATCAACAAATCGCAACTCTTGTTGACAAGAGCTAGATCTCTACCTGAAGATTTGAACGACTTATTTTCCCCATCATAGCCATCGAGTAAATGGATATAAACTTCTAAACTATGAAAGTTGGACAGATTATGAGTGGGCTTCAAGAAAGGGGAGTTATCGTTATGCAGAGAAAGCTGGATGCGCACGTGAAAATATGTCCAGGGAAGCCAATTGAGTAGTTTGCTCAGCTGTCCCATGTTCTTCTTCATAAAAAGGCTAGGGACATTGGGAACCACATCGTGCTTGTTTACCATCCTCAGAACTTTGACGCCAATCTCCTCCATACGTTGGGCAAATATTTGGTTTCCTACTCGGGGAGAGGCGAAGGCGAACACTGTGACAGGTATAGGCAATTGCATACTGTGCATCTTGGCCGTCTCTTTGACATCATATGCACTTAACGTTGCAAGTGCAGCGCCCAAGCTGTGTCCTGTCAATGTTATACTCAACCTCTCATCCTTGTATTGTTTCACCATCCGTGTTATCTCGCCCACTACAATATCCTTGGTGCTTCTACTGATAAAATTCATGAGAGCAGAGGCACACAGTATACACACAATTACCTTCTCATATTGCACACATACATAAGTACATATATAGTTGAACTCAGATTCAACTTACCCCAAATATAGCTATGGAGGTTGAGAGAATGTCTCAACAACTCCTACAAATCTTCAACCAACTCAAACCAATTCCTAAATTAATCATTAATTCTAACATCTACTGCATTTTTCAGAGCCTTCATCCACGAAAGTATAACAAGACAGAAATCCCTTTTCTATGCGAACATTAGGATCCGGACTTTTTTGTACATTCACATTAACTAGAGAAGGGGGAAGTGGAACTAATATGTCTTTGAAATTTTGCATCCATTCTTGCGCTGTTCTGGTTCCTCGCCAGGCAATCACTATGTCACGTCGTCCCAATCTCTCTATCTCATTTGGATCCGTGCAAACCACAATAAAACCTATCCAAACAGCATTGTCTATTGATTTGTAGACAAAAGAGGATCCTAAAACACCAGAGGATCCTAAAACACCACCAGTTTCTGAAAAAGAGAGCGTTTACTGTGCTTACAGGTTCCATAATATTCAGAATAGTCTCTGTCATCAAATGCGTCGTAGCAAAGTTGAGCAAATTCCCCGTATCTGAGAATCTCATCTTTCAAAATTGGATTCATGGGATCAAGTAATCCTTTCCAAGAATTGACACCCTGGATATCTCGCCACAAATAAGAAACTTCTGGTCCCCCTCTTTGTGCGGGCTGATCACTGTCCCCATTATTAGTTTTGGGTGGAGAGGGACTCAATGGGTACTTCAGGTGAGAAGCCCACAAATCCTTTGTATAAAGGGGAAATGCAAATCGAACCATCCTCTGTCCGAGTTTACAAATGGAAACCGGATGCTGCTGTACCGGACGCCGTAGGTGGTTGGTTTTCCTTTGTTTTTTCTTTGTGAAAGACTGGTGCAGATAGAATTGAGAGACAAAGATAAAGTATCTATCTATATATATGGAAAACAGAAGTTTGAGTCAATGATCACAGTCCGTTCTCATTACATTACATGAATGGAATTACCTCAATATGGTCAATATGATCACACAATTCTCTCAATATGGTCAATATGATCACACAATTCTCTCAATATGGTCAATTAGATTAATACTTTTCTCAATATGGTCAATATGATCACACGGACGGTGGGATTAGATTAATACTTGCACGGGCGGTGAACCATTTGGTTGAGATGATGGAAAGGTCAGACCTAACATTCTCATTATGATGAGAGGAATACTAATACCCACGATCGATATTTTGCTGACGATGATCTAATGGCTCTTTATGCGTTGCAAAAGCTTCACAAATTATATCTGAATAATAAATAATACGTACGCGGTGAAAATCATGAATATTGGGCATGTGCTTGGTTAATTTTGGACGTGGATTTATTCGTATGTGCATACATTTTTGGAATTTATTTTTAATTATATGCACTTTATTTTGGGATGATTTGGTCCAAAAATTATTTTTAAAGCAAGTGTACTCAAGGATAATCACAATCAAACGCCCAATATTATAATAATTATAATCATACTCAAACTCCCAATAGTATAATAATCCTGATCATTTTCAAGCAACTGTTCTCCCCGATAAGTTAGCTCAATGCCAATAAAAGTGGGATGTTACATCAGCGAAATGATATTTGCCATTTTATTATTACAATACACATTGGATGATAACAATCAATTGTTGCGAAAAATATTTAACTATTATAAATGGTTAATCATGATATTCATAATGATCAATTAAACTGTTGTAAAATGATTAATTTATATGAGCGATAATAACACTATCATGATTAAAATCTTAAAACTGTTATATAAAAACGATCATAATATAAAGGGATGACCACCATAACAGAAACCCTGCTATAAATTCAGCCTCCATAATTATGATATAAAAATATTCGTAAATTACGGAAACACTGCCACCTCTAACCACAAAATATTTAAAATCTTTGTGTTATTATTTAGCATCTATGTGTACTTATATTAAAATCTTTTTGTAATTATAAAAAGGATATTAAAATCTCGGTTTATGTAAACCCATGAATCTCAGAATTAGCAATAATAACCTCTGCCAAGTAAATAGAAATTCACAAAACAAGGAAATATTTAATAATTGTATTTGCCAATTATAAATATTTAAATTGCCCAAAGAAATATCAAAATTAGCAGATAAAAAAAACAAAATAAATATCAGAAATAAAAACAAGGGAAACTGCCACTGGCCAAATAAATTTTACAAGGGTAGGTACACCATATTTATAGTTTGCACAAGGTAAGTAATTTATTACGCAAAATTTATCGAGGGTGCAGGATGAGTTGGCTCACAAGAAAATGTGGCCTTCTTGAGGGAGACGTAGCCACAAAAGGAAAGAACACGGCTTGGTCGTCACTCAAAAAATGTGGACAAAAGAAGAGGGAGAGTTCATGGGCGTCAAAGGAACCCACAGAGGAGAAAATCATGCATGCGCAGGGTATCTGTAGACAATCATTGAGCAAGGGAAGGGTAAGGTGGCTGGAGTATGAAACAAGAAAAACGTTCCTCTCTTCATGCAATCCATTGGTAAGGTTCTGGCCACAAGTTAAAGAAATAAATCCAGAATAAAAATATAATACACAGACCCACGAGTTGAATCCCCCCTCACGCAATCCAACAAAATTATAAAAACGCAGTCCGAGGGTTTGGGTCTAGTGCTCGTTCTGGCCACGAAAAGACTTAGAGAAACTACCAGGAAATAAATCGATACACAACCAACATTGAACTGCAATACGCACAAGGATTATAAAAACATAGGCAATAATCTAACCGGTGTAACTATCACTGCGCCAAAAGAATAAGAGAGAACATGAATACAAACTGGAATGAATAATGGTTGTTGTGCTACCAGAATTGGACTACAGATAATTAAACAAGGGTCACTCTATGGGCAACAAAGACCATAAATTGTATATGGATGTAGTCTCTCTTGGGTGAATCATAAAGCCTTACATTAACAACAAACGTAGAGTGATGAACCCAAAATTGATACCATATAGATGTAAATCAACATGCATAGAACTAAATAAAATTCTGAAATTTAGATGTTTGTACCTTGAGCGAAGGCAAAGGTTCCACTTATGCTATCCCGCGGTCACGCTCCATCCAACTTTTGTTTTCCAACCGCTGAGACCTCATCGGTACCTCCCATCCAATGCTAGGGGTACTCTTCTTCCCCCTGAGCCCCGTCAGCCGCAAAGGGGCCACACATACAATACCGGAGAATGCTAGCTCCCATCTCACCTCGCAAGGTTGAGCTACGACTCGTTATTCGAGTTGGGTATCCTAACTCTCACAAGAAAATTCAGTGAAGACAAAATTCCGGGAGCGTAACCTTATGCTTACTAGACGTGATACATACTCCTCCTCCGACATCCTTTTTATAGATTTTTCTTAGTGATTACTTTCCCAAAACCTCATTAAATTATTTTTATTAAATTTAATTAGTTAAACCTCCCCCATACACCATGTCACCCAATCCTTTAGTTGCACCAGAAAGTCAATTTATTAATTAATTGAATTTGCCTATTTCCCTCCCCCACCTAAAAGTGTTCCTAAATACGCTCCTTGATGTCGCTTTATTCCCTTACGTTTCTTCAATGATTGATGTCTTTCTTAAAACCTAGTTGAGTTCACAATTAGAAGGTTTCAAGGTCAAGATTCCCTACTATGTTAGAAATTTCCCTTTTTCTTAAGTTTCCCCTTTTCTGCTTCGTTTAGATTTAGCAAGTTTAGATAAAAACAACAATTTATCTTTTTAATAATTTAATCCTCCATTAAAATTTTTACTTTAATAATAATTTTTTTAATTTTTATTTACCCCCTTCTTGTTAAATGTCTATTTAGTTTTTTTTTGGTTCACAAGTTCTACTTAGACCTAGGTTTTAAATTCACTAGGATTAGTGATAGTTCTTAAGGGAATAAATTGTTGTTAAACTTACTTAGAACATCATTCATTTTATGATCAATCAGTTCCTAAGGAGGCATAATTTTCTACGTAATAGGTTTATTAACTTACCATAGTTGAAATCGTGATGTGCCCTTCAGGACACTCTACGTGCTCCAAGGGTTCCAGTTGCATGCATTTTGTTTTTATTTGCACGACATGCCCTTCAAGCTGCACTACATGATCCAAGGGTACCACTCTCCTCTTGACTAAATTTGGTAGACGTCAAACCCCTGGAGTCAACACTCCGTCAGGTGACCTTGTGGGAGACTAAGGGCCTCTAAGTAATAAGGATCCTACCTTATTGTACGCCCCTTAGAATCATCATGAATGACTATCATAGTCTTCCCTCACCACATTGTGGATCTCTCAAACTAGGTAATCGTTAACCTATAGTTTGAGCCATGGCGAGAGTGCTTGTATGCTATAGTAGGGCGGGTTCCACACCTCTCCCTCAATGTCTCTAGTTGTCGAGTGTGACCCCTTTACTCCAAATGTGAGTATGGTTGGAAAACTATCGTCACCCTGCATCCATCAACGAAATATGTCAGCAATAAAAATCAACATCATAATATCTAGTCATATATCACATATGTAATATAAAAAACATTCAAACAATAACAGTCCACTCCATGATTCGATCCAGAGTCCAAGGAGATCCCTTGATGCCATTGGCACCCTCAAAGGTCCAGGGTCATGAACACTCAGGAAAACCAATCAATAGCACATGTCGATATAAATATAAAATGTTAACATATCATCAAATCCTCAACATCTCATAATCATAATCAACATTCAATTATATAGTGAACTCAATCACTTGCACACAAGTATCCTCGAAGAATAAGTCCAGTCAGGTGTACGCAAGAGCGAGATGTTACATACATCCCCTCTTGTTTTAAACTTCATCCCGAAGTTTCACAGTATATGAGTGCCGAAATAAATATCTCATAATGTATATATGTCTAGCTATCAAACAAAAATGGACATTGTGGATGCATATTAAGTGCGTCCTCCCAGGTCACTGAGTGCGGACTATAGTTGTCCCACTAGAACTTGACCTGATCTATTGTTTGACATCGTAGCTGTCAAATATGATGGTCCAGAATGTGGATTGGCTCCATTGTGAGCACACCCTCGTTTGATACTTGCAAGGAACTCATGTCAATCACATGTGTAGGGTCACTAACATAATGTCTCAAAATAGATACGTGAAAAACATCGTGCATACACCTCAAAGAATTAGGCATGTCTAGTCAATAGGCCACGAGCTTAGGAGAGAGTTTATCCCCATTTCCAAACTTGATCTAAATATTATGCAGTTTCACTCGCAAGAAGACTCGATCACCAACTGTGTAACTACGGTCGACATGATGCACATCGAAATAACTCTTCTATCGATCCTTTGTCTTATTGTTTTCATTTGATATTCCATCTCTTGGATCGCTTCCAGTCCCACCAGAACCCTATCCTCAAGCCGATTCCAGCTCAAAGGTGTCTGACATGGTCACCCGTAAAGAAACTCGAATGGCACCTGATCCGTTAGTTTCACTAGAAAATCAATTTATTAATTAATTAAATTCACCTATTTCTCTCACCCACCTAAAAACGTTCCTAAAATCACTCCTTGGTGTTCCTCTATTCCCTTACATTTCTTAAATGACTGACGCCTTTCTTCAAACCTAGTTGAGTTCACAATTAAAAGGTTCCAAGGACAATATTTCCTACTATGTTAGAAATTTCCCCTTTTCTAAAGTTTTCCCTTTTTTGCTTAGTTCATATTTAACAAGTTTAGATAAAAACTACAATTTATTCATTTAATAATTTAATCCTCCATTCAAATTTTTACTTTAATAATCAAAGTTTGAATTTTTCTTTACCACCTTCTTGTTACATGTATATTTAGGTTTTTTTTTGTTCACAGGTTCTACTTAGACCTAGGTTCTAAATTCACTAGGCTTGACGATAGTTCTTAAGGGAAAAACATGTTATTAAACTTACTCATAACATCTTTCATTTTAAGGCCGACCAGGTCCTAAGGAGGCATAATTTTTTAGGTAATAGGTTTATTAACTTACCATAGTTGAAATCATGACATGCCCTTCAGGATGGACTGTGTGCTCCAAGGGTGCCACTTTCCTTCATTCCATTTTTATTTGCACGACGTTCCCTTCAAGACGCACTAAGTGCTCCAAGGATGCCACTCGCCTCTTGACTGAATTTGGTAAACGTCAAACCCCTAGAGTCAATACTTCGTTAGGTGACATTGTGGGAGACTAAGGGCCTCTAAGGAATAAGGACCCTATCTTATTGTGCGCCCCTTAGAATCATCGCGAATGATGGTCACAGTCTTCCCTCACGACATCGTGGATTTCTAAAAATAGGTAAGTTTTATCCTACAGTTCGATCCATGGTGGGAGTGCTATTATGTTGTGTCAGCGCTTCTTCCACACGTCTCCCTCCATTTTTCTGGTTGTCGAGCGTGACCCCTTTACTCCAAATGTGAGTCTGGTTAGAAAGTTATCGTCATCCTACATCCATCAACGAAACATGTCAGTGATAACAGTAAACATCATAATATATAGTCATATGTCACATATGTAATATAAAAAACACCAAAACCATAAGAGTCCGGTCCGTGACTCGATCCAGAGTCCAAGGAGATCCCTTGATGTTATTGATATCCTCAAACATCTAGGGTCATGCACACTCACGAAAACTAGTCAGTAGAAGTTGTCGATATAAATATAACAAGATAACATATCATCATATCCTCAACATCTCATAATATTTGTTGAAACATATATATTTTTCTAAAAAATTAGACTTAAAAAGTTTAATTTTGTTTAAAAAAAAGACAAATGCACACTTGGACACTACCGTCAATAAAGTCTTCTGATTAATCCAATGGTCTAAAATATTTTCAAGTTGTGGAGCTGCCCATTCGTTAAAAATATAAATAAACAAAGACAACTTTCAAAGTATCCGGTCTCAGGGTTTTACAATACTAACAATGAGATACATAAAGAAGCCGAAAGTTCTGATATGCGAAGCTGCGAAACTATCTTAAGTTAAATTGGTTTAATTAAATAATTAAAATGATTAACGATAATTAATCTGATCGCAACTTCAAGTTTCAAGAATCTTGCATCGAATCATAACGTAAACTCTCGACATGCGAAGTCGCGAAATCATTAATTAATTGTGATTATTTACAAAAGTTAAACTTGATTAAGATTAATTAATCAATCGCAATTTCACGGTTCAGGGTTATAGATCGAACAAAAGTAGGATAGCCCAGGACTCGAAATACCGAAATGGATTAAGGTTAAACATAATTAATTAGTCATATAAATTCGATTTATTAGCAATATAAAACATTCTTATTTTACCATTGACTTTATGTTGATCTGCATTATGAATGATTTCAAATCAAATTTATACTTTTTTTATCACGAAAATTGATCATTAATGTTATTAAATGATCATCCTAAGGAGATGATTTCAAATAAGATATTGCTTTAATGCCCAAATCTTTTTATTAAAACAATTAAACGTATTTTCAGTGAGGGTATATCTACGTCGAGGCATTTAAGGCAAGAAAGACTTTTTCATTTTCAATTACATTTACATTTTGGTAGATCTTGCTTAGAAAAATACTCATTCCTGTGTGTTTTCTGTGAAAAGTAACAAGTTTTTGAGAACTACTACCATGCTGCAACGAAAAGCAGTTAAAGAAACTAGTGAGAGTTTAGGCCAGAGTTCATAGGTTTTCTCTAACACTTCACCTAGAAGTATAAACACAGTGAAAACTTGGATGAATGTATTCAACATCCTAAAGTACAAACTGGTAAACTTTCCTGATGGTTCAAGCGAAAACGAAAAGGAAGACTTATATACCAAATACAAGACTATTGTTGAGTCATATATGCATAAGGTAGCAATAAGGCCAAGTCTTTTACCCTACAATGAAATGATTCGATGGGCAATGGATCATGTGGATATCCCAACTAGAACTATATTTAATTCTCAGAAGGTAGTTGTTGGGTCATTTCGCCCGAAACACATACAGGTGATGTATAAATTGTCTTCAACACCAAACTTCATTTACAATGTCAATTTTCTAGAGAATTTTAGCAAGCAGTGTGATCAATATGGAAAAAATATTTTCGACTTGATCAAGGACTAGTGCTCACGCCTTGAAAAATTCAGAGCCGATTCTCACGGCATATACTCAATATCATCGCTAGAACCACAGTTCATGTATATAGCCATGATGATGTGCAGACTTTATGGAAAAGAGAACACAACCCATTTCTTTCTACCATGGGTACCCATTATACACACAATGGCGGAAGGGTATTCTTTTGACTGGGCCAAGATACTTTCGGGTAGTCTGACTAGTGAAATTACAGAATACCAGACATAGAAAGCCAAGGGGCAATCAACTAGGCCAAAGATAAACCAAATACATTAATAAAGCAAGGAGAAGATAGGACACTATCTTCACCAGATAAATCAACTATGTATGGAACCAGAATATAGTTATCCACAGAAATCGACAACCCCATTCAGGTTTTCACGCCATTGCAATTCACCAGAGGAAACCCCAATGCAGAGGTAATACTCATAGGATATCTCATGCCTATCCCTATTGAAGAGATACCTCTCTCTGATTTCGTCTTCAGTAAGAAAAGGAAAGTTGTGGTGAAGAAAGAAATGCACCAGAAAGAGGGTGCAACAGTAAAAAAGAACAGAGTACTATTGGATGGACAAAATTTGGAAGAAGAAGACTTTGTTGTAGAGGTAGCAGGCTCTTTGGGATATTTTGCAACAACTAACCTATTCTCAGTTGATAATCTGAAAGAAAAAATAAAGAAGAAGAACCAGGTGATAAGTCAGTTGAAAAATCAAATAAGGACTATAGAAAAGAATGTCAGAGAAGAAGTCAATAAAGGGCTGGAATAGGTTATAGCTACTGATAAACAAGAAATCCAACTCCTCAAGTCTAGTCTTGAGGAGATGCATAAGAAGATACAAGTGAGAGAAAAACATACTATCAAACAACATGATTTGGTAAAACAATTACAAGACAAGGTCAGTTCCACTGAGAAAATGGTTGTGGATATAGCATTATTTCAATCTCAAGCATTGGAAGTGCTAAAGAAAATGGAAATAACACAACAAAGCCTTTTTTATAAGGTAGGAATCATCCAAAATCATTTTTGGAAGTAAATCAATCATTGGACAATATTGGTTTCAGAGAAAGAGAGGCTACTGTAGCCCAGACCACTTTTCAAGAATCGATCATGTCATTTGTTAGAGAAGAAATATTTGTAACTCCGAGATTGACTATTGCATAGAAATTCAAAGGTGATATTATATTAAAGACATGGGAGGCCAATATAGTCGGGAGTAAAAAGACGAACAAGGAAATAAAAGAGGATTGTGAAGATATTTTTCATTTTCTTAACAAAGAATCACTGGGCCTCAGAAAGGATGATTGTTCTGAACTAGGACATATCGATATTGTAAAGAATAAACTTGACATCAAAGAAATATTAGAGGCAGCCCAGGCTGAAATTTCACAGCTAAAGGAGGTTGACATCGCTTAAATAGATAGATGGTTGGTAAAGCCAAATTTACAATTGCAATCAATGATTTCTGAAGATAAAATGATAGAAGACGGGTTGGCACAATTAAAAAATAAATTGTATCTTTTTGAGGCAAAAGACGTGACAAAACCTTCTAGACTATTAGTACAATTTTTAAGCAGGTGTGTCGAATGTATTGAGCGAGGTAAAGGGAGTACCTCAAAGAATCAATGAAGTAACAGGTGCATATCTATTCCTTCTAGTAAGAGAAAGAGATAGAGAAGAACAAAGTGAAACGATTCAAGTTTTCATTTTGTAACTGTCATTACCTAGGAATAACGAGAATTTCAACCACCTAAGGTTGTGAATATCTTGTATAAATATATTTTCAAAAGACTAAAGAAGGGTTGGATTTTTTCCATATGTAGTTGAGAAAGCTCTCCTCATTGAAGATTAATACAGATACAGATTAGAGATTCCACATTTCATTCATTTGAGTTATGTGTTATTTTGTCTTTCCATATTCCGATATCTTTTTATATATCTCTTTGATGAATTCTTGATCACAATTTAGTACAACATCTACTGTGGTTACATTTCATTTAGTAATTTAATAGTGCACATTTTTTCCTCTGCTTTACTGTTAGTAAATACAAGACCTGTGAGTTAACTGAATTGCTACATTTTATGCTTCATTTAAGGTTATATCATCTATTTTATTCTTTTGTCTAACAACTTTATGTTTTTCTCTCATTACACCCAATGCTTTTCATTTTAACTCAGATACGAAAGATGGCCTCTGATCTATTATGTTGTTAATTCATTTTTAGGAACTCTTCTCACATAACAAAGGTAGAAAACACAAACACTAAAACCTCCTTTATTTATGGATGCCTTGACATTATACTTTGAAGCATTAAGTATAAACTCAGGAACATCAATCATAATCAACAGTCAATTATACAATTAACCAGATCACTTGAATGCAAGTGTCCTCAAAGAATAAGTCCAATCAGGTGTGCGCAAGAGCGGGATGTTACATACACGCCCTCTTGTTTTAAAATTCCTCTCAATGTTTCACAGTATATAAGTGTCGAAAGAAATATCTCATAATGTCTATATGTCTAGCTATTAAAAAAAAATAGAAATTGTCGATGCATATCATGTGCGTCCTCCTAGGTAATCGAATGTGGACTATAGTTGTTCCACTGGACCTTGACCTGATCTAGTGTTATATGTCGTAGCTGTCAAATGTGATGGTCTAGAATGTTTATTGGCTCCTTAGTGAGCGTACCCTCATCTGATACCTTCAAGGAACTCATGTCAATCACATGTGTAGGGTCACTAACATAATGTCTTAAAACAGATACGTGAAAAACATCGTGCATACGCCTCAAAGAATCAGGATTTTTCTAGTCGATAGGCCACGGGCCCCTTCCTTTCCACAATATCAAAAGGTCCCATGAACCTAAGAGAGAGTTTATCCCCCTTTCCAAACTTGATCGAACTCTTGTGTGGTTTCACCCACACGAAGACTCGATCACCCACTGCGTAACTACGATCGACACTAAGCGCATCCACATAACTCTTCTATCGATCCTATGCTTCCTTGATAGTTTTTCTTATTTTTTGCATTGGATATTCCATCTCTTGGATCGCTTCTGGTCCCACCAGGACCTTATCAACGAGCTGATCCCAACTCAAAGGAATCTGACATGGTTGCCCGTAAAGAAATGAGAATGGTGTCATCTTAATGGTGCTTTGATAATTGTTGTTATATGCAAATTCTACCAGTGGAAATAATTCCTCCCAATGCTTCTGTTGGTCCATCACCTACATATGTAACATATCCTCTAGGATTTGGTTCATTATTTCGGTCTTCCTGTCTTTCTCTGGGGGATACGCAATACTAAAGATAAGTTGGGTTCTCAATGCCTCTTGGAAAATAGTCCAAAATCACCCCGTAAATACATATCCTCCATCGGATATAATCTTCTTAGGCACACCATGCAACCTCGCAGTCTCTTTGATGAAAACTCTTGTTATGTTAGGTGCCCGATACGTCGTAGGCATAGGAATAAAATGAGCACTCTTCGTCACAGTGTTGACTACCCCAAAAATCGAGTCGTGTCTCCTTTCCTTCAATGGAAATCCAACAATGAAATCCATCGAAATTAACTCCCTAGAAATCTTTCCACATAGTTGACTATGCCTAGCTTCATTCCTTTCCATAGGAATAAAGGTTTAAGGTTTTCCCTCATCTTCATGACTCTCGAATGAGCCATGTACACTGCTCTATGAGCCTCGTTTGAGATCAAACTCCTCAACTCATCGTTGGATGGTACATAGATCATATTTTTAAATATCGATAATCCTTCGTTGTGCACGTTAAATCCCTCAAATTTTGGTACCATCATTTTTTTTTGTCCGATAAAATCCTGGACATCTTTGTACCAGTCATCGTCGTGTTGTAAATTTCAAATATTTTCACATAGATTTGTCTGAAGAGACATCACTAAAAATATGCGTGGTCTCTGACTCAACGCATCAACCACTCTGTTCACTGTTCATTTTATGTAATTAATCTCAAAATCATACTCGCTAAGCAACTCCGACCAATGCCTTTTTCGCACGTTCAGGTCACTTTGCATAAAAATGTGTTACAAACCACAATGGTTTGTTTTTAGTTTGAATTTTCATCTGATCAGGTAGTGTCTCCAAACTCTCAAGGCATATACAATGGATAATAACTCCAAATCATGTGTTTCATAGTTCACCTCATGCCTTCTCAAATTTCTCAATATGTAAGTGATCACACGACTGCTTTTCATCAAGAATTCACCTAATCCTTCCTTGGATGTGTCAGTGCATACCAAGAAGTCCTCATCCATGTCAGGGACCTTTAGTATCGGCGACGTTGTCAACAGCTCCTTGATCCTCCGAAATGCTTCCGCACATTTCTCGGTCCAAACAAACTTCTTGTTCTTCTTCTGCAATTCCATAATCAGATTTTCTATCTTCGAAAAAACCATGACGAACCATCGATAATATCTCACTAAACCCATGAAGTTATGCCCTTTTGGGACATTTATCGACATATTCCATTCCATAATATCCTCGATATTTTTCGGATCCACAACAATACCTTCGTTGAAGATGACATGCCCTAAGTAATGAATATTCTATTGATAAAATGAGCATTTCAACAGCTTCCCCAAAATTTTGTTTTCTCATTGACATTGTAGTACCAGGCGCAAGTGTTTGTCATTCTCCTCTATCATCTGAGAATATATCAAAATATCGTCAATTAATACTTGGACGAAGTTGTCCAAGTATTTGCGGAACACCCCATTCATCAAGCTCATAAATACCCCTGAGGCGTTTGTCAGTCCAGACGGTAAAAAAAAAATCAAAAAGTTCAAACCTCATCTTAAAGGAGGTCTTAGGGATGTTGTCCTCCTTGATCCGCAATTGGTGATACCCTAATTCATGTCGATATTCGAAAACACCGTCGCACCTTTCATATTATCAAACAGATCATCAATCCTTGGAAAAGGATATTGATTCTTGATCATTGCCTTATTCAATTGACGATAGTCAATGCAGTGTCTCCATGACCCATCCTTCTTTTGTATAAAAATCACAGGCGCACCCCATGGCGACACACTTGGATGTATAAGTCCTAGATCCAACAACTCCTTTAGTTGCATTTTCAACTCTTGTAACTATGGGGTCGAAATCTGATAAGTTGTTATTTCTATCAGTTC
Organism: Picea sitchensis; assembly: GCA_010110895.2. Lineage (NCBI taxonomy): Eukaryota > Viridiplantae > Streptophyta > Pinopsida > Pinales > Pinaceae > Picea > Picea sitchensis. The sequence continues at coordinate 188,765 of SNQJ01S0000659.1, read as the reverse complement.
AGTTCCCAGTTTTAGGTCGATGGTAAATTCCAACTCCCTCTGAGGTGGAAACCCAGGTAACTCCTATAGGAAGACATCCACAAAATTGTGTACTATCAAAAGGTTTTCCAGTCCTTATAGCATGCCTTTTTTGTTTAACGCAAGGATCACATATAGCTAACATCCCTTGTGCATGCTCTTCCGTAGTTGTAGGGAAGAGATGAACCTTAGTGAAACTCCCTGGTTCCTACCTACAATAACGCATATTTAGTCCTCATCATCGACCAAGATCAACCTATTCATCTTACAGTTGAGTATTGCCACACACAATTCCAACCATTCCATACCGATCATGACGTCATAAGACCCTAAGATCGTGACGTACAGGTTGGCACTCATGAAAAACTCTCCCAAGTTAAGGATGAAACTCGTAACCTTCCCTCCAACCTTATGTTTGGCTCTCGAAGCCATTTCTACAAATATCAACTCATCATGTTCGACTGCCTCTACCTTAATTCTTTTTAGCACTACACCAGAAATAAAAATCTTTGTAGCACCTGGATCTATCAAATTACTAAGGATATGTTTAGCGATAGTACCTGGTGTCTCGATCACATTCAACTGGTGCTCTGCCTGGAAATTATTCATCCCTGCATGAATCCAATGGGCCTTGTCAAAATGACCCACGGTAGTGGGTCTAGATGATCCATATGCTCTGATCCTCTCAACTGGACAATCATGCTGGTAATTTGTCTCTCCACATGTCCAAAACCCTATATTCGTTCCAGTACTCCTAGTACCTGAAGTAGAAGTTGACAGATCACCGGCCTGGAACCCTGGTTTGTTCTGCTGAATAGGCCTAAACTGTTGTTGTTGTGGTCGATGCTACTGCTGTTGTTTTCGTCGATGCTACTACTGGTGTTGTGGTCGACACTACTACTAGTGTTGCGGTCCTCTATAAGGATTTCGCTGTTATGGTGTTGGTCATCGAGGTGTAGTGAAAGTTGATCCTCTCAAAGTGCCTTGATTCTCTAATGCAAGACTAACTCGCGTCTGATGATGTTGCGCACTAGATGTTGTCGGTCCTATCGGTATTTCTGAATCCCTACTCTAACCCTCGCTAATGAGATCCTCCTCTGCTATGAGTGCCTTTTGGAGAACATCATGCAAGGTGTGAGGCATCAAAATCCTCACCCTTGCACCGTACGGTCTCCCTGTCACAAGGCATTAAACTTGTTTCGATGACGCTCAATGAATTCCTTAGACAAATACCTCTCCCGGAACCATTCCTTGAATAGCTCCCATGACATGTATTCAATGGCCATCTTCAATTGTGGTAGGAGTATCTTCCACCAAAGAAAAGCACTCCCTTTCAGTTGAAAGAACGCCATGCAGACCTTCATATTAGAGGTATAGTCATGAAGTGCAAAGCACATCACCATATTCTCCAACCATGCCTCGACGGATGCATCATCCGGGGCACCAAAGAAGACAAGGAACTTGACCTTCTCGAGTTCGTGGTGAATGCTACCAGTACCAACAGGGGCACGCGATGGGCACTCAGGAGGTGTCGATGCCCTGGCCCCATCTCTATCCAAACAACTGATCAATGCCTCAAACATCCTATTAAAGGACCTCATCAGCCCAACTGTATCACCCACAGTTATTTTTTCATGCTCGACAACATGTTTGTATCCCTGGGGGTTAGACCCCTCAGGCATGGATGCTACTAGGGTCATCACACCTCCTCCCCTAGTACCCCGTCATCTGCCTCCTCGGCGTCCTCTAGCCATCATTACCTACACAAATACAAATCAATTTTAATTAGCGACATTTTATAATCAAGTATTTAATCAATGGTATTCGTAGTGATCCCAAGTCACCTGTCAAACCGGCTCTGATACCATATGTAATGAACCCCATCATTAGGACAACACGCCTTGCACAACAAGTACAATTTTTTTGTTATATTTTTTTTTCAAGAAAGTAATACGAAATTACACTCAACATCGGAACATGACATTGAACTCAACGCGTGAAATTCATGCAATGTACGACATAACGACCTAGCATACTAGGACATCATGTAACCAGAAGCAACATACGACATGCAATCAAATGAATAATAAAATGACTACCCTCTCGTCCTACCCTGCAAGGTTAGGACCTCCTGGACACATAAGCAATGCTCAAGCCCAAGTTCCCATCTATTTTGACCATCTAAGGTTTCAAGGATACCGACTGTTCTGAGGAACAAGGAGGCGTCTACATCCCTCTTCACACAAGTAAGACCATGCCTACTAAGCTAAAGGAGAAACATCTATCCAACCAAATGCAACAACTTCAATGACACAAGTAGCTAGAACCTTCCTGACGAGCAAGAAACAATCACAATAAAAAGTTATAGAGCAAGGTGCAAAACATCAATTCCAATAATTACCATCATCAACAAGAATCCCAAGACCCAAGGTTGGGTAATCATACACACTTATCGATCAATGCGCGCAATGGTCCAATCATAAAGAATCATGCTGCCACATGGCGACAATCGTGAATGTACTAAGGCGCAAAATAAACCATTCCAAACCTTCAATCATGACACAATCCAATGCACCAGAAGTCCAAACTTAAGTTGTCATACATTAAATGAAATATATAAACAAATCACTCAATCAACAAGCTAAATAAGACATAAGGTAACTACATTCAATATATTTTATTCATGAAACAAAATGGATAGATTTCTTGTTTTCTTACAAGGCAGTCATATATGGTTCCCTTTTAATTCCAAAACAACCTAGATGTATCTCTTTAACCATTTTACCAACATAGAAACTATGTCAAGCACAAAGTAACCAACCACAATCTAAAATTCAACATATAACAACTTCAAGTATCAATTTACCCTTCCATTCTAAAGGGGGTTTTATTAATCAATAAATCAACTACATTCTTTTAACTCCTCCAAATCAATATTAAACAAAGAAAACATAAACATGTAGAAAGAAAATTTCTAACTGATCTAGAATTTAATAATAAATTAAGACTAGACAAACCAAAGCGGAGATTCCCAGTCTTATCTCAAGGAAGAATCTCTTCCCTACGTTCTATTTTTAAAATACTCAAGAAGTTAAAGTCTATCATGATATAAGCTTATCCAAACTGAATAAAGTAACTGAGATACAATAGCAAGGAAGTTATGATTCGACAATATTGTTACTGATTACACTCATGATAGGTGACTGCGGTAAAAAGGACTATGAATTGTCTGCTTATATCCTGCCAGAATGTATTTAAATGAGTTGTTGATATTACAAGTATCTAATTTCATTTTAATTTCTCAATTAAAAATTGAGACTGACAATCCCAATCATAAAGATGAAATTATTTTTAACAAACAAGAAATAAAGGTGAAGTTGTTATGCTAGTTGTCACATGCACCAAACCTTGAGACAATATCCAATTCTGACAAAAAATAATCACGCGGTACATTAAGAAAACAACATGTGTAAGGTGTGTGTGGTTGGGAGCTTTACGAGCAACATTGTGAAGTGTGCCCTTTATTTTTATTCATGTCAGTTGGGCAATATGCCTCCGTTGGTAACATTTGAAACTAAAAGTCTGCTAAATGACATTTTCCATTTTATTATTACAATACACATTCCATGATAATGATCAATTCTTGTAAAAATAATTTAACTATTAAAAATGGTTCATCACGATATTCATAACGATAAATTAAATTGTTGTAAAATTATTAAGTTATATGAGCGATAATCACACTATCATGATTAAAACCTTAAAATGGTTATATAAAAACAATCTTGATCTAAAGGCATGACCACCATAGTAGATACCTTGCCATAAATCCATCCGACATAATTATGTTATAAAAATATTCCTAAATTACAGAAACATTGCGAGCTCTAACCACTAAATATTTAAAATATGTGTGTGATTATTTAGGATCTTTGTGTACTTATATTAAAACCTCTTTGTAATGATAAAAAGGATATTAAAATCTCAAATTATTTAAACCCAAGAATCTCATAATTAGTAATAATTACCTCTCCCAACTCTTTGTAAACAAAAAATCACAAAACAAGGAAATATTTAATAATTACATTTGCAAATTAGAAATATTTAAATTTCCCAAAGAAATCTCAGAATTCATGGATAAAAAAACAAAATAAATCTCAGAAATAAAAACAAGGTAAACTTCCACCGGCCAAATAAATTTTACAAGGGTAAGTACACCATAACTACAACATGCAAAAGGTAAGTAATTCATTACATGGAATTTATCGAAGGTGAGGGATGGGTTGGATCAAAAGAAAACATGTCCTTCTTGAGGGAGGCGTAGCCACAAAAGGAAAGCGCAGGACATGGCCGCCACTCAGAAAACATGGACAAAATAAGAGGGAGAGTTCATGGGCGTTAGAGGAACCCATAGAGGAAAAAATCATGCAAACGCAGCGGATCTCTAGACAATCGTTGGGCAAGGGAAGGTTAGGTAGATGGAGTTTGAAGCAAGAAAAATGTTCCTCTCTTCACGTAATCCATTACTAAGGTTCTGGCCACAACTTAAAGCAATAAATCCAGAATAAAAAGACAATACACAGACCCATGAGTTGAATCCCCCTTCACGCAATCCAACAATATTATAAAAACGCAGGGGAAGGTTTTGGGTGTGGTGCTCGTTTTCGCCATGAGAAGACTTAGAGAAACTCCCAGAAAATAAAAATGATACACAACCAACATTGAACCGCAATACATACAAGGATTATAAAAACACAGGCAATAATCTCACCAGTGCAACTATCACTGTGAAACAAGAATAAGATATAGCATGAAGCCAAACTAGAATGAATAATGGTTTCTCTGCTACTAGAATTGGACTACAGATAATTAAACAAGCAACGCTCTATGTGCAATAAAGAACATAAACTGTAGATGGATGTAGTCTCTCTTGGGTGAATCATAAAGCCTTACATTAACAAAAAATGCAGAGTGATGAACCAAAAATTCATACCATCTATATGTAAATCAACATGCATCTCACTAAATAAAATTATGAAATTTAGATGTGTGTACCTTGAGTGAAGGAAAAGGTTTTGTTCTTGCTGTCTTGCATTTGCGCTCCATCCCACTTCTGCTTGCCAACTGTTGAGACCTCACCGATACCTCCCAACCAACTCTAGGGGTACCCTTCTTTCCTGGCAGCCCTCGGAGCCGCAAAGGGGCCATGCATATAATACCAGAGAAGTCTAGGTCCCATATCACCTCACAAGGTTGAGCTACCACTTGTTATCCAAGCTAGGTATCCCAACTCCCACAAGAAAATTCAGTCAAGACAAAATTCTAGTAGTGTAACCATGCGCTTACCAGACGTGATCCATAGTCCTCATCTACCATCATTTTTATAGATTTTTCTTAGTGATTACTTTCCCAAACCCTCATTGTATTCTTTTAATTAAATTTAATTAGGATACACCTCCCCCGTACAAATGTCACCCGATCCCTTAGTTGCACTAGAAAATCAATTTATTAATTAATTAAATTCACTTATTTCCCTCACCCACCAAAAAGCGTTCCTAAAAACGCTCTTCAATTCCCCTTTATTCCCTTACATTTCTTAAATGACTAACGCCTTTATTAAAACGTAGTTGATTTCACACTTAGAAGGTTCCAAGGACTAGATTCCCTACTATGTTAGAAATTTCCCTTTTTCTTAAGTTTCCCCTTTTCTGCTTAGTTCAGATTTAGCAAGTTTAGATAAATACAACAATTTATCCTATTAATAATTTAATCCTACATTAAAATTTTTACTTTAATAACCAAAGTCTGAAGTTTTCTTTACCCCCTTCTTGTTACATGTCTATTTACTTTTTTTTTTTATTCACAGGTCCTACTTATTCCTAGGTTTTAAATTCACTAGGCTTGGCGACAGTTCTGAAGGGATTTTTTTTTTATTAAACTTACTCATAACATCATTCATTTTAAGGCCAACCAGGTCCTAATGAGGCATAGTTTTCTAGGTACTAGGTTTATTAATTTACCATAGCTAAAATCACGACATTCCCTTCAGGACGCAGTATGTGCTCCAAGGGTTCCACTCGCCCGCATTCTATTTTTATTTGCACGAATTTCTCTTCAAGACGCACTACATGCTCCAAGGGTGCCACTGACCTCTTGACTGAATTTGGTAGACGTCAAACCCCTAGAGTAAATACTCTATTAGGGCCTTTACAAAATAAGGAACCTACCTTATTGTGTGCCCCTTAGAATCATCATGAGCGATTGTCATAGCCTCCCCTCACAGTATCGCAGATCTATCGAACTAGGTAATAGTTCACCTATAGTTCGAGCCACGATGGGAGTGCTAGTAGGCTGCGATAGGGTTGCTGCTACACCTCTCCCTCAATATCTCCAGTTGTCATGCATGACCCCTTTACTCAAAAATTTGAGTCTGGTCGACAAGCTATCGTCAGCCTGCGTCCATCAACAAAACATGCGAGCGATAACAATCAACATCATAATATCTATTCATATGTCACATATGTAATATCAAAAACATCCAAACCATAACAGTCCACTTCCTGACTCGATCTGGAGTCCAAGGAGATCCCTTTATGCCATGAAAATCCTCAAACGTCCAGGGTCCTGCACACTCAGGAAAACCACTCTATAGCATATGTCGATACAAATATAACAAGATAACATATCATCAGATCCTCAACATCTCATAATCATAATCAACAGTCAATTTTTAATGAACTGGATCACTTGCATGCAGGTGTTGTCAATGAATAAGTCCAATCAGGTGTGCACACGAGAAGGATGTTACACACTTTTTGTTCAACCTAAAAAGGTTTATGTTTCTTCAAGATATAACCATTTTTGTGAGTTCTGGAGGTACATAATTTATTTACTACGTTAATGTTTTTTTTATTTTTTATTTACTACGTTAATATTTCATTTGTTTTGTTCATATTCCCAGGTGCTACACTTTCCATCTGTTTATGCTATTTTCCATGTTCGTTTCACAATCTTGGAAAACCAAAAACATAATGGAAAGTGTTTTCTTTTCTATGTATTATGTTTCATCTACAACTTATGTGATCTCAACAAATGAGAAATAGAGAAAAAACTTGCACTTTCTGGGTCGGCCAACGAAGAGTTAATCTCGATATTATAAAGTTTAGGATTTGTTTTTTTTAAATTGAGTTTTATTTTTATGTGTGGGAGTACAAGAAAAAAAAAACGAATCACCTCCCCCTACGTAACATTTTTTATTTATTTTGCATTAGTTCACTTGATTAAAAATTACTTTATTCAATAATAATTATTGAGTTCAAGTCTTTCTAAATTTCATTTAAATTATAAAAAGTGAATCACTATAAAGTGATTTTAATGTTTTTCTAATCATTTTTTACATGTAACTTCAATGTAAAAAGGAATCTCACTCATTTTATAAAAGTGAATCACTTCATGTAAAAGAAACTTATTTGTCAAAGTGAGCTTATAGGAAAAGTTAGAGAAGGAAGAGGATTTTTTCAGTCACACACCTCATTGTACATCCATCACCATGTGGATGAACCTTTACCTTCCACATGGAACCTTGATTAACTTTTATAAATTTCTTAAAAATGACATAGCTTTGACCTCCAAAGCCCATTTTCAGTGCCCCATTTTTTGAAACTACTGAGCTTTCCATCTAAATAATCAACTTCTTCTTTTCAAGCCATATTACCTACATGTTTTAATATGGTTAGTTCAAGTGATATTTTTCTTACCAGTTAAAACTACTTCTCATAAAAATCCCATATGAAGGATGTACTATGAAGTAAAGGACTTTATCATATTACCCTGGGAAAAGAAACTCTCACCGTTATTGCTCCAAATAAATTCAAATAGGAAAAAAAAAATGAAACATGTGGATTAATAGTGATTTATGATTTCACCTTCAAGGAGTTGATAAACTAGATGACGCTTGAGAAAATATGTAAACCATATTTGGTAAAAAAAATGAGATGGAAGCCCACTAGCTTGAAAATCAACATCCTAGTAATTTCTCTTTTATTGAATATTATGTATCTAAGTTCAAAACACTCAAACTTTTATTTAAAAACTATAAAATAGAAAATAATGATGAGCAATTCATATATGCTATTCTTGTTAATATTGGTGCCACATATATCTACTTTTCACTCAACAAGCGAATCTTTAAGGGCCACTTACATATCACTTTCCTAGGTATACTACATTATGTTATTGATTGTTGAGTGTTTATGGTCTATATTCCATATCTGTGAACTGCTATAAGAGAATGGGACTCACTAGTTGAGAGGGGGAGAGAGACCATGAGAATTTGTGATGGCATTTTGGTGACAAATTGATTGAAAAGGAAATTTGGTTTTTACTATTTTAGAGGAAGTAGGATTGGGGGCCCTCAACCTCTCTAGATGAGCGGTTTGGATTGGTAAAGAGACTTCTATCCTCCATCAATTCATCAATTAATGTTTCCTTTTATGAGATCTATACTTGAATTCAACTTTGTAAATTGAAGCTAATTAAGAAGAAAAGTTAAATAATTTGAGTTCTTGTTATTTAGATTTTGGTGTTTACCTAGTCATGGAAATTGTCAATTCATGTTGAAAAATTATTAATTTAAAATTTTTGGAAGATGAAATATATATTTCTTGTTAATTCATGAATTTCTTGTAAGTTGTATTTGATTTGTAATGAATCTTCGATTAAATAATATGTATCTAGTATAATTTAGTGTCATCCCATCCTCCCTTACATAAACTACTATAATGGAATTAATATAGGGATAAACTTGAGATTAATATGATCCAAGGTGAGGGGCGAGAAGAGGGGGAGGGGTTATCTATGACCCCAAGTAATCTCGAGAACTAGTCTACTCCTAGGGCTTAGGAGAAGAAACCAACAACATAACAGAAGCTTTAGGCCTCTCGCAAGGACTCGACCAAGCCCGTAAGCTAGCCATCAATGAAATCACGATGATAGGAGACATTTGAATTCTTATCCAAGCTATGGTCACCAATTCGTTGCCAAACCAAATGAAACTTCGACAAATATTTAAGAAAATTCGGAGCCTCTCATCTGGAAATATTGAGGCAGGTGGCATTCAGATCCTCCTCGTGGCAGCTCCTCCCCATCACACCGGTCCGTCACATCCTCGCGCGATGGTAGTTCATCCCCCAGCTCACATCTCTTCCCTCCCCCCCACATGAATCTGGCCTCACGTCCCTCATGCAACTCTGTTCTGAGCCCATCCCCTTCACGCATGGTGTTCAAGTGGGGCCCTTCCTTTCCATGGCGACGCACGCTCGTGACGCTAATAAATCAAGGGGGGCGGATTCTTGTAGCTCATTTCCTAGTGGTGATTGTTTTTCTAGCTTGTCTGGTGTTGCTTGGTCCCTCGCCCTTATTTTTCTCTCAATTTATCCTTCATCCCATCCAATGCCCTCCAGTTCCAATTCCACCTCTCCCCCTAACCCCCCTCCTTCTCTAGAACAAGAAATTGTAAGATTAAGCGAACTCTCAGTGCACATAGAGGATTTCTCCTCTGGATGGATGGGGAAGGTGGTCGAATATTCAAGATGCTCGAGGAAGATTTAATCCAACTCAGAGTGGAACCAGTCGAAGCCCTCATGTACACGACACAACAGGCCAATGGAAAAATAGCCGAATTAGAGACAAGACTGGAAAAGTTGGAGCTTCAAGCCACCAGTTCAACCCACTAGACTGACGAAGGAATGAAAGCTCCGTTGAATGAAGGACCCTCAAATCCAGACCAATAGGTTTAATTATGCTCCTCTTCATTAATGAAACTGGCCCTCTTTTGGTTCTCTGGCAAACTCAATGTAAGAAGGATTTTAGCCATTTTTTTTTCTTCAAGAAGACACACTGTAAGCAGGCTCTCATCTTTTTAGTAGCCAAATTTTGGATCCTAGGATATCATGGGAATTTCTGGGCTTTATATCAGGGCGGGCATATATGTAATCTTGGAATTCATGCACATGATGCATGTGTGAACTTTGTAGTTTTTCTCACAATGGTCATACCACTACTTTAATATCAATTCCACTTTCTTGTAAAAAAAAATTTGATCCAAGGTGATGTCATCACATAACTAATGCACAAATGTACTAATAAATCAATGCACTCAATTGTTTTGTACTATATCAATACCAATATAACTTTACCATTTATTATATCAATACAAAAATAAATGCACCATTTTGATTGATCATTTTTCATTCTATAGTTGTTAAAATCACAATATTAAATTATTTTTCATTGTATCATTGCTAAATTAATTGCGCTAAATAGTTTTACTAAATCGAATGTTAAACATTAATTTGTGATTAATGTGCATCTATAATTTGTATCAAATTATTGAGCTAACAAGTCTAGTAAAGAGAAAATGTATGTGTGGGATTGTTGTCACTTATATCAAATACACTTCATACAAAGTCAATTTATTATAATTGTTCTCTACTTAAGTTTACAAAGGTGAAAATGCATTATCCCTTCTAGATTTAAACATGTAACCTCCAAAAACAAAACACATATTCTTATAAGTACCATAAAAAATGCTTAACCTTATAAAAATATACAATAAAATTGAAAATATTATAAAAACATTAACAAAAAGTATTTTACATTTATAAATTAAAAAATTAACTAATATTACTACAAATACTACTTCATAAAAAAAAAAATTAATATTATAATATGTTAATTATGAATGTAGATTTTTATTTTTGAGTGTTTTACAACCTATGTATATCTTACTATTCATCTTTAGATTTTTATTTTTGAGTGCATTACAACATATGTATATCTTACTATTCATCTTATGTGGTGTGCGTTACAACATATGTACACTAAATATCACTCCCGTGACGATGCACGATTCCTGTTAATTTATAAATATAGTCACTCAAAGTTGGTGCAAAAAGTTATAAGAAACATCCATGTGATATGCATTCACAATGGACTCATTCAATGTTGTTGCCCAGATAAATTAATAATAAAATATGCCCGTATGCTATCCATGTCCATCGAAGCCTCCAGGCCTGGAATTTGACGGGCTACAGCCCGTCTTTGGTCTCCCAACCCATATTTGAAACGGGGTTATAAAAATTACACGTTATTATTGACTTTCATTAAAATTATGAACTTTTCAAATTGACCTGTAAGCATTTAAAGTATTGGTCAAAAACTCTTATAGGTATTAGGATTACTAGGGTATGCAATATAGCTTATAGGTATTAGGATTACCTGCATATAATATAGGGGAAAGAATAGGCCCGAAACTTGGAGGCTCGAGGTTGGGTTATAGGCAGGGAAGTAGTTGTATAGGAGTAAATGTCAATGGCTATCTCAACAACATCTTGTCTTCTGACCAAAATTCATTCAAGAACTTCATCTGTTTGGAGAAGAACCACTTCAAACCCTCATTTAGCATTAGCCACCAGGTTGTCTATTCAAAGGATTTCTTTCTTATTTGTCCACAACAAGAAGCATAAGGACCTGAAAAATCATTGTACAAAGACATTCTTTCACACCCGTTGGTGGTTATACTCGGTTGGACCAATTTGTACCTGATCGAAGCAATGGATTTGTACCAAAATTATCACATTTGACACAGAGAGCATAGTTACATCTAGCCATAAGAACCAATGAGGTCATTATAGAGAAAGTCCAAAACGTGTGCACATACTAGGTAATCATGGTTTCTCTACTGTAGTCTCTGTGGAGGGTTTTTCAAATCCACTGGTCAATGTTTATAGACAGTTTTATTTCCTTTCGAGAAAATTGTCCATCGTGGATCTCAGCGTTAAACTAAGGAGAATGGCAGGTCTGAGTCAAATTTTTATAGACAATTTTATTTCCTTTCCAGCAAAATGTCTATCGTGGATCTCGGCGTTAAACTAATGAGAATGGCAGGTCTGATTGATTCAATATGATTCTACGAATAGTAATTATCACTGTTATCATTGATTCAAAATTTAAATAAAAAAAATTACAAACATTAAATCCAAATCTCAATATTCATTGGTGAACCGAAAACTAACAAACATGAAATCCAAATCTCAAATGGCAAGATTCATAAAACTAGAAAAGAGAAAGAGACGATAGTTTTCTCCTAATAAAAGAAAGTGAAGTGGATAGTGAGTTGGAGCTAGACTTATCCTGCTTAAATCCAAATATTAATTTACCCTCATTCATTCCATTGTCATGCTTGCAATTTAAAAAAAAAAAAAAAACTGTTACCACTGTTGTAAATCAATCTTCCATATAAAATTCAATTCAAAGTAAATAGCCTCTATTAAAATTACAAACTTTACAAAGTCAATAATTGTAAAACTTAAAGTAAATATTCTCAATATCTATCACAAAGAGTCAATAATTCTACAACCCAAAAGAAATATTGTCAATATCTATCACCCATAAATCCATTGAAATATGAAAGAGGCATAATTAGATGAAAGTTTTTAGGATTTTTTATCTCACCAATGTAAATACCCTCCTCTCTTAAGATTGTAAACTAGTAAAACAAATAGTCACCCCAAAGGAAATCTTCTCAATATTTATTATTCATAAATATGTTGAAATAAGAATGAATCATTTTTTATCATTCAAAATTTTATTTAAATATAGTTTAAATATTTGAAAGATTTAGGATTGGGTGGAACAAGAACCCCAAGGTGGCTATGGGTGTGGACTTTGATAATTGAGTTTTTGTAAATAGATATGTTAGTCTTGAAGGGATTTCAACTAGTAGAGGAGGTCAATTCATCAATATTCATATCTCTATTAATCTGCATGTCATGATGTTTTGTAGATAGATTGACCCAAAGAATTAGGTTTGACAAAGCATTGTGTTTTTGGACATCAGGTGGTCATCTAATCTCACACTCAAAAAATTGATGATTGAATCCTTAATTAAAAATTAACTTGTAATAGTTTTCTTTAAATTATTTCTAGCCAATCCTAGGTTTGACAAACTCAAGAAAAATGGATATCTCAAATATCAAATATCTATCCAAATGATAAATATGCATGTTTATCCATTAGCATATAATGGTATTGAAGATGGCTAGTACAAGACTAAGTTTGGTTGTTGTGCTAGACATATTATTAGTGGTATCTAATTGTATTGGGTCTGATGGACTCTTTAACCACCCAACAATACAATAATAATATGGAATTTCAAATCCAAGAGTGTATATCCCAAGCCACAAAATGTTTACTACTTGAAAATTGGGTGCTTGTCCATCCCCCCAATTGATGAAGACATGCAACTATTACTTGTGACACATATTGGCTCCCACAATTGGCATATGAGATAGCAAAGTGACTATATGGAGATGATTGATTTCGGCCAACAGAATAGTAGACATCATAGTTATAATTATTTATTTAGTGCACTTTTACAGGTATTTATAAGATCTATTTTTGTTTGATGAATCTAGAAATCCATGCACTCTATGACTAATAATACTAGCAATATGATTGCTAAATCATATGCTACAAATAAAAAAAGCTAAACATAGATCTCTCAAAATATTAGTAAACCAATCAAGGAAAATATGTTACTATATTATTTGTTTCAGGGGGAATAATAATGCCATCCCAAGTGTTGAATATTTCCGATGTAGCCACAATCTAAAATTAACAACATTTCAATAGATCTAGAAGTATCCCCACAAAATAAAGTTGTGTTTAATGAAATCCCAAGATTTAAAAGTACCATGTTTCCTTACTTTCTAGTACAAAATCAAATTCCACCCAAAATTTTGAATTATATCAAAGTTACTAAGAGTTGAAGTGCATAGAAAATTCAATACCCAGATTTCCTCTATAGTTTTGTCTCTTGGTATCATGCAACATTTCCATTAAAAATGATACCTATCTTGATTTTAACCTTTTCTTTATGAGAATAATTTTTATGATGGAAAAATCATATATTACTAATAAATTAGGTTAAAAATATATCTATAAAAACATTCATTTGATAGGTGGTAGAGGAGTTCATTAATACCATTGCACACCAATTATGGGAAATGAATTTCTATATTCCCTTTTCAATATGGAATAATAATGTTCCCCAAAGTGCAATTTTTTCAATAATCCAAGATCACTAGCTCCTTTTAATGTAAATATAAATTTAATCTCAAATTCAACATTTCAAAAGTAATATTTCTCTTACTAAAATTTCAATTTTATTCTAAACTAGATTACTTAAAACTTTAGTATCAACATTTAAATAAATGCAAGTTTCCTTGACAAACAAAACAAAATTTTGAATTTATTAGAATCCCTTCTTAACTTGTTCCTACAAAATCAAATTCCAACAAAACTATAAATTATATCCAAGTTCCTCCCAATTCATGTACATACCCACTAACATAGTTTACAAAATCGAATGAATTGCAGAAAATCATTTAACAATACATGATCAAGCTAATGGTTGTGCCTTTCTATTTCTAATTATAAAAATATTCGAGAAAGGATAAAATTTATCACTGTAAACTCTACATGTAGTATTCAATCCAACAGTTTAGCATAAATATCATACTTTAAAAACAAAAAAAATTATAATAAAATTAAACTTAAAAGTTTAGTTTTACTCTAATTTTAATAGTAAGAAAATCTATTGGAAATGGGTACATTTAATCATCTTTTAATCATAAATTTCAATCATATGGTTATCTATTGAAGATGTTGGAATATTCTTCGTCATCCTTCCAAATCAATAAATGAAATCTCATGTTCATAATTCTCTTGCATTTTTGAAGACCTCAGTTAATATGTTTACCTTTTAACATTTGTTTAATATGATTAAAAAATTACTGTGATTATCTAATTGCCAAATTCAAATGATTAACAAACTTAATTCCAACCCTTTCATATTCTTCATTCCTGTTTGGCTTAATGTGAATTATGTCCATCTTGATAAGTCAGCCGCATGAATTCTGGCAAAACAAATAAAAAAACCAGGAAAGAGCGTTGAGTTGAGAATTTTAACAGCTAAAACATTTCGGCGTTCACCAACCACTAGTTTTCACTAGTTTTCGGCTGTAGTAATAATATTAAATATTGAATACAAATTGTTCAGACCTCGTGCAAGTCTTAATATGCGTCCGAAGATCTGGGAGATCTAACAGGCCATGTCCATTTGCCATTTGCACTTTTAACTAGGCCTGTATTTGCCCCATGCCACTAATGGGATGGAATATGAAGGTTGTCAATCAACAAATCACAACTCTTGTCGACAAGAACTGGATCTCTACCTACCGGAAGATTTGAACGACTTCTTTTCCCCTACATAGCCATCGAGTAAATGGAGATAAACTTCTAAACTATGAAAGTCTGACAGATTATGCAAGAAAGGGGAGTTATCGTTGTGTAGAGAAAGCTGGATGCCCACATGAAAATATATGCAGGGAAGCCAATTTATTAGTTTGCTGAGCCATCCGATGTTCTCGTTCATAAAAAGGCCCGGGACACTGGGAACCACATCGTGCTTGTTTACCGTCCTCAGAACTTTGACGCCAATCTCCGCCATAAGTTGGACAAATATTTGGTTTCCAACTCGGGGAGAGGTGAAGGCAAACATTGTGACGGGTTTAGGAAATTGCATACTGTGCATCTTGGCCGTCTCATTGATATCATATGCACTTAGCATTGCAAGTAGAAGAAAAACTACTTTTGATGAAGTATTACTTTAGTAATAAATTTGTTTACAGGTTTGAATATCATATTGCATTACGTAACTATTACGTAACTGATTTCACATTAATCTAAATAGTTGTATAGGTTTCTTGTCATATAGGTTCCTTGTCAGAAGGACAATTATTTTTAATGAATTTTATTATATTTTGATGAATCATATTGTTATCTATCATGACCATACATGGCCCAGAAGGATAGGTTGATACTTCACTCGTGTGACAAATAAACATTAAGGAATTGAACTTGAAAGTGGATGGTTACTTTGGTTAAAATCTCATTTTGTTATGATTTTTGATATAGTATTACATTATTTTATTGTTCCACAAAAGAGTTAGGAAAAATGGATTGTTTCTTGATTCTCATGACAAAGAAACATTTATTAGGATATTTAAACAATTAAGAATTAGTTAACATCAACTTGATAGAATGTACCTTTAGGTAAAGTGTTTCCTTAATATGCATTATTATTAGTTTGTAATTATATAATCCTATGTTCACAATGGGTTATAAACATAGAGTGATTCAATGGTTCATATTTTCCTAAATATTAATGGTTATATTGATTCATGTATTAACACTAGATTCTTCCATGATCTCTATATAAAGATTTTTTATGGTCATTTAATGATCATTGATTGAGAAAAAATCATTTGTATAATCATTTTGGGGTCGTGGATTGTTTCTCTATTTGAAACTTTTAACCACATAACAAACCAGTGTATTAATATTTGATTTACTTGTGTGAGTGAATTCTTAGGGTGTTCTACCTATGTGGAAATTCCCTATTTATCAAAAATTATATCATAACTAGTATGAAGAATTTCTCTCATCGTTGATCGAGATCATGAACTTGTGTCATTGCATGGATAAAACAATTTATGGGTTGTTTTGTTGTTGTAATTCCCCGACAAACTGTGATATTCCATTATGTGTTGAGTGTTTCCTTCAGTCGTAAACACTTTTTGTTCGACCCTAAAATTCTATTTGTTCAAGATATAACCATTTTGAGTTATGGAGGTACGAAATTTTATTATGGTTTTAATTTTTTATTTACTACGTTGGGAAGGGGCAAGGGCAAGGGCAAGGAGCCCCAAGGGGGAAGGAAATGGCCAATGGGAGGCCCGAAGGATAAGGAGGGGTTATGGAGGGGGCAGACCCAGAGGGTATGGAGGGGGTAGAGGGTGAGGAGGGGGCAGACCCGGAGGGTCTAGAGGGGGTAGAGTGTGAGGAGGGGGCAGAGGGTGAGAAGGTTATGGAGCCTCCTGACCTTTTTCATTTTTTTTGTTCATATTCCCAGGGTGCTACACTTTCCATTTGTGTATGCTCTTTTTCGTGTTCTTTGCAAAATCTTGGAAAATCAAAAACATATTGGAAAGTGTATTATTTTCTATGTATTGTCTTTCCCCTACACCTTATGTGATCTCAACAAATGAGAAACAGAGAGAAAAATTCAAGTTTCTGTGTAGGCCAATAAAGAATTAATCTAGATCTTATAAAGTTCAGGATTTTTTTATTTTTTTTATGTGCGGCAGTAGAGGAAAAAAAAGAATCACCTTTTCCTACATAACATTTTCTATTTATCTTGCATTAGTTCACTTGGTTAATTAATTTAAATTATAAAAAGTGAATCACTATAAACTAATTTTAATGTTTTTTTAATCATTTTTTACATGAAACTTTAATTTATAAAGTAACTTGATTGTAAATTGAATTCTCACTCATTTTATAAAAGTGAATCAGTTCATGTAAAATAAATTTATTTGTAAAAGTGAGCTTATAGGAAAAGTTAGAGAAGGAAGAACTTCTATACATTTCTTTAAAATGACATAACTTTGACATCCAAAGTCCATTTTCAGTGCCACATTTTTTGAAACTAGCTATTTTTTTTTAGAGCTTTCCATCTAAATAATCAGTTTATTCTTTTTAATCCATCTTACCTACATGTTTTAATATGGTTAGTCCAAGTGATTTTTCTTCTTACCATTAAAAATACTTCTCATGGAAATCCCATATGAAGGATGTACTATGAAGTAAAAGACTTTATCATATTACCTTGGGAAAAGAAACTGCCATTGCTATTGCTTGAAATAAATTCAAATAGAAAAATAAAAATGATGGAGCATGTGGATTAATTAAAATGTCCATCTCTAGTGATTTATGATTTCACCTTAAAAGGAGTTGATAAACTAGATGAGGTTTGAAAAAATATGTAAATCGTATTTGGTAAACAAAATGAGATTCATGCCCACCATCTTGAAAATCAACATCCTATTAATTTCTCTTTTATTGAAGATTAACTATCTAAGCTCAAAAAGCTAAAAAAAATATTTAAAAACTATAAAATAGAAAATAATGATGACCAATTCATATATGTTATTCTTGTTAATCTTGGCGCCACATATATCTACTTTTCACTCAACGAGAGAAGCTTTACGGGCCACTTACATATCACTTTACTAGGTATACTACATTATGTTATTGATTGTTGAGTGTTTATGGTCTATATTCCATACTTCTGAACTGCTATAAGAGAATGAGAAGGCCATGAAAGTTTGTAATGGTATTTTGGTGAGAAATTGATTGAAAAGATGGGACTCACTAGTTGAGAGGGGGAGAGAGCCCATGATAGTTTGTAATGGTATTTTGGAGAAAAATTGATTGAAAAGAAAAGTTGGTTGTTACAATTTTAGTGGAAGTAGGACTGGGGCCGTCAACCTTTCTAGATGAGGGGTTTGTATTGGTGGAGAGACTTATATTCTAGAACCACTTATATCTCTATCAGTTCATCAATTCATGTCGTCTTTTACTAGATTTATAGTTGAATTCAACTTTGGAAATTGAATCTAATTAAGAAGAAAAGTTAAATAATTTGAATTATTGTTATTTAGATTTTGTTGTTTTACCTATTCATGAAAATTGTCAATTCATGTTGAAAAATTATTAATTTAAAATTTGTGGAAGATGAAATATATATATCTTGTTAATTCATGAATTTCTTGTAACTTGTATTTGATTTGTATTGAATCTTCTATTATATAATTAGTATCTAGTATAATATAGTAACATTTCGTCCTAGTTTACATAAATTACTATCTATAATGAAATTAATATAAGAATAAACTTAAGATTAATATGATCCATGGTGACACTAAATATCTTCACCACAACATCAGACACTAAATATCACTCTCGTGACGATGCACGATTCATGTTAATTTATAAATATAAGAAACATCCATGTGATATGGATTCACAGATCGATTCATTCAATGTTGCTACCCAAATAAATTAATAATAAAATATGCCCGTATGCTATCGACGTCCATCGAAGCAACGGATTTGTACCAAAATGATCACATTTCACTTCGAGTCCAAAACGTGCGCACGTACCAAGTAATCATGGTTTCTCTACAGTAGTCTTTGTGGAAAGTTTTGCAAAGCCAGTTGTCAAAGTTTTATTTCCTTTCCAGCAAAATGTCCATCGTGGATCTCAGCGTTAAACTAATGAGAATGGCAGGTCTGAGTCAAAGTTTTATAGACAGTTTTATTTCCTTTCCAGCAAAATTTCCATCGTGGATCTCAGCGTTAAACTAATGAGAATGGCAAGTCTGACTGTAGTCATTGATTCAATACGAGTCCACGAATAGTAATTATGATTGTTGTTATTGATTCAATAAGAGTCCGCGAATAGTAATTATGACTGTGATCAATGACTCAAAACTTAAATTAAAAAATAGGAAACATTAAATCCAAATCTCAATATTCATTTGTGAACCAAAAACTAACAAACATGACATCTCAAATGGCAAGATTCATAAAACTAGAGAAGAGGAAGAGATCATAGTTTTCTCCTAATATTAATTTATCCTCAGGCTTCTCAGCCTAGATTTCTCAGGGTTAAATCCAAATATTAATTTCTCAGGCTTAAATCTAAATATTAATTTATCAGGCTTAATTTATACTAAGTGGACACTAAGTTGGAGCTAGATTTTTCAGGCTTAAATCCAAATATTAATTTATCCTCATTCAATTGTCATGCTTGCAATTTATAAAAAAACTGTTACCATAAACAAATCTTTCATATGAAATTCAATGTGAATGGCCTCTAATAAAATTACAAACTTGGAAAGTCAATAATTATACAACCTAAAGAAAATATTCTCAATATCTATCACAAAGAGTTAATAATTCTACCATCCAAAGAAGATATTCTCAATATCTATCACCTATAAATCCATTGAAATAAGAAAGAAACAACATAATTAGATGAAAATTTTTAGGATTTTTTATCTAACCAATGCAAATTCCCTCCTTTCTTAATATTGTAAACCAGTCAAACCAATAATCACCCCAATGAAATCTCTTCAATATTTATTATTCATAAATATGTTGAAATAAGAAAGAAACATTTTTTATCATTTAAAATTTTATTTAAATATAAAATTAAATAGTCCAAAGATTTATGATTAGATCGAACAAGAACCCCAAGGTGACAATGCCAATGCCAATGCACTTTGATAATTATGTTTTTGTAAATAGATATGCTAGTTTTGAAGGAATTTCAGAGGAGGTCAATTCCTCAATATTCATATATGGATTATCTATTCAATCTCTATTAATATACATCCCATGATGTCTTGTAGATAGATTGAACCAAATAATTAGTTGAGACAAATCATCGTGTTTAATTGTATTGGGTCTGGTGGAATCATTAACCACCGAACAATAATAGAGTAATAATATGGAATTTCAAATCCAAGAGTCTGTATTCCTTGAGAATTGGATGTTTGTCCATCACCCCAATTGATGAAGACATGCACCTATTACTTGGGATAATTATTTATTTACTACACATTTAGGGGTATTTATAAGATCTATTTTTGTTTGATGAATTTAGAAACCCATGCACTCTATGACTAAAAATACTAGCAATATGATGAGCAAATCATATGCTACGAATAACAAAAGCTAAAAATAGATCTCTTAAAACATTATTGCATTTGACTGGTGATCATATTGTTGCAAACCGATCAAGGAAAATAGGTTACTATATTATTTTCCTCAGAGAGGGAATAACAATGTCATCCTAAGTATTGAATTTTTTTTGGCTGTAACCGTAATATTAATCTAAAGTCCAACATTTCACATGCAATATTTGGCTAATTGAAATTTCAATCTTTGTCCATACTTAAGTAATTCATGCTTGACAATTGAAAATTAACAACATTTCAATAGATCTAGAAGTATCCCCAGGAAATGAAGTTGTGTTTAATGAAATCTCAAAATTTAAAAGTACTATGTTTCCTTACATTCCCTTACATAATCAAATTCCACCCAAAATTTTGAACTATATCAAAGTTACTCAGAGTTGAAGTGCATAGAAAAATTCAATACCCTAGTTTTGTCTCTTGGTATCATGCAACATTTCCATTAAAAATGAGACCTATCTTGATTTTAACTTTTTCCTTATCAAAATAATTTTTATAATCGAAAAATCATATGCTACTAATTTTAACTTTTTCCTTATGAAAATAATTTTTATAATGGAAAAATCATATGCTACTAATAAATTAGGTTAAAAACATATCTATAAAAACATTCATTTGATAGGTAGTAGAGGAGTTGATTAATAGCATTGCACATCATTTATGGAAATAAATTTATATATTCTCTTCTCAACCGGGAATAATAATGTCCTAGAAAGTGCAATTTTTTCAATAATCCAAAATCACTAGCTTCTTTTTAATGTAAACATAATTTTAATATCAAATTCAGCATTTCAAAAATAATATTCCTCTTATTAAAATTTCAATTTTATTCTAAACATGATTACTTAAAACTTTAATATCTACATTTAAATAAATACAAGTAATATGAAATTTAGTAAAATCCCTTCTTAACTTGTTACTACAAAATCAAATTCCATAGAACTATAAATTATATCCAAGCTACTCCCAATTTATGTACATATCCACAAACATAATTTATAAAATCATATCCCATCAAAACTATAAATTATATCCAAGATCATCCCATTCATATACATACCTACTTAACATAATTAGCTCATTTAACCATACGTGATCAAGCTAATGGTTGTGCCTTGCTATTTTTTATCGGACAAAATTTATCACTGTAAACTGTACATGTAGTATTCAATCAAACAGTTTAGCATAAATATCACACTTTTAAAATTAAAAAACTTATAATAAAATTAAACTTGAAAGTTTAGTTTTACAAATTAATAATAAAGTTTTACATTTTAATATTGAATATCGAATACAAATTGTTGAGATCTCGTGCGGGTCGTAGTATGCGTCCGGAGATCTGGGAGATCTAGCAGGCATGTCCATTTGCCATTTGCACTTTTGACTAGGCCTTTATTTCCTTCGTGCCACCAATGGTATGGGATATGAAAGCTGTCGATCAACAAATCGCAATGGTATGGGATATGAAGGCTGTCGATCAACAAATCGCAACTCTTGTTGACAAGAACTGGATCTCTACCTGAAGATTTGAACGACTTGTTCTCCCCATCATAGCCATCTAGTAAATGGAGATAAACTTCTAAACTATGAAAGTCAGACAGATTATGAGTGGGCTTCAAGAAAGGGGAATTATCGCTGTGCAGAGAAAGCTGGATGCCCACATGAAAATATGTCCAGGGAAGCCAATTGAGTAGTATGCTCAGCCATCCCATGTTCTCGTTCATAAAAAGGTCAGGGACATTGGGAACCACATCGTGCTTGTTTACCATCCTCAGAACTTTGACGCCAATCTCCTCCATAAGTTGGGCAAATATTTGGTTTCCTACTCATACAAACACTGTAACAGGTATAGGCAAATGCATACTGTGCATCTTAGTCGTCTCTTTGACATCATATGCACTTAACATTGCAAGTGCAGCTCCCAAGCTGTGTCCTGTCAATGTTATACTCAACCTCTCATCCTTTTATTGTTTCACCAGCCGTGTTATCTCGCTCACTACAATATCCCTGGCGATTCTACTGCATTTTTCAGAGCCTTCATCCACGGAAGTATAACAAACAGAAATCCTTTTTCTATTCGGACATTTGGATCCGGATTGTTTTGTACATTGACATGAACTAGAGTAGGGGGGGAATGGAACATTGTACATTGACATATGTCTTTGAAATTTTGCATCCATTCTTGCGTTGTTCTCGTTCCTCACGAGGAAATCACTATGTCACGTCGTCCCAATCTCTCTATCTCGTTTGGATCCGTGCAAACCACAAGAAAGCCTATCCAAACAGCTTTGTCTATTGATTTGTAGCCAAAAGAGGATCCTAAAACACCAGTATTTGCATATATATATTTGGTTACTTGATAACCCGAGTGAGGCAAACCCAGTTTCTGTAAAAGAGAGCGTTTACTGTGCTTACAGGTTCCGTAATATTCTGAATAGTCTCTGTCATCAAATGCATCGTAGCAAAGTTGAGCGAATTCCCCGTATCTGAGAATCTCATCTTTCAAAATTGGGTTCATGGGATCAAGTAATCCTTTCCAAGAATTGACACCCTGGATATCTCGCCACAAATAAGAAACTTTCGGTCCCCCTTTTTGTGCGGGCTGATCACTGTCCCCGTTATTAGTTTTGGGTGGAGAAGGACTCAATGGGTACTTCAGGTGAGAAGCCCACAAATCCTTTGTATAAAAGGGAAATGCAAATTGAACCATCCTATGTCCGAGTTTACAAATTGAAAACAGATGCTGCTGTACTGGACGCTGTAGACTGGTTTTCCTGGGTTTTTTCTTTGGGAAAGACTGGTGCAGATAGAATCGAGAGACAAAGATAAAGTATAAATATCAATATCTATATATATATATGGAAAACAAAAGTTTGAGTCAATGATGACAGTCCGTTCTAATTACACTACATGAATGGAATCACCTTTGGTCAATATGATCACACAATTCTCATTAGATTAATATTGACACAGATGGTGAACTATTTGCTTGAGATGATGGAAAGGTTAGACCTAACATTCTCATTATCATACATATTTTTTCCTTACGATGATCTAAAGGTAACTGATCCGTGCACATGATTGCCAACTATAAAACGTTGACCTCCTTATGTGTTGCAAAAGCATCCCAAATATATCTGAATAATACGTACGCGTTGAGAACCATCAATATTGGGCATGTGCTTAATTTTGGACGTGGATTTATTGTGTCTCTGTTTTCACAAGCGAGTACCTGCCATAGCCATTCCTCTTAAAATGAATGTGTGCACTCATCGTAGCACACGTAAATCAGAGTAGAGAGTAGGTGGCACATAAAAAAACCTTGTATATGCTAAATATTATATTTATTATTTATGGAAAACATAAGGAGGTTCCAACCCCTTATAATCAATAATCACCTTATATGGAAAAGAGAGGAAGGCTCCAACTTCTTATTTTATTTATTTATAACCAATGATAACCTTATATGGAAAATTCTCCAGCATCAAGTGGAAAATCCTCCAACACCTTATAATCAATAATCACCTTATACGTTTTCACCTTATATGGAAAAGAGAGGAAGGCTCCAACTTCTTATTTATTATTTATTTATAATCAATAATCACCTTATATGGAAAATTCTCCAGTACCAAGCTTCAACTTGAAGGAAGTTACAACTCCCTAGATTCTCCAGTTCCAACTGGAAGGAGGCTCCAACCCCCTAGTTTACATGGTTGCAACCTCAAGGAAGTTATGACTCCCTGAATTCTCTAGCTCCAACTAGAAGGAGGATACGACCCCCTGGTTTACATGATTCAACCTGAAGGAAGCTACGACTCCCTGTATTCTCTCGTTCCAACTAGAAGGAGGCTTCAACCCCATGAACCACACCTCCGAAGTTTCTTAACCACTTAGTCATATTTCCATGGCTTCTTCTAGAGTTGAACATGGTTGACATCAATGACAACCAACTTTCCAACAATCGCCCCCTTTGGCATTGATGGAAACACTCATGCTCCGCTTGTGACCAATGCTCCCCCTATCTGCATGCTTCTGAGTTTTCTCTCACAATTTGGCATAAATGGGAAAGGGTAGCTCCCTCTGACGATTTTGCTCCCCTTGTATTCTTTTTTTGAATGTCATGTATATCAATGTGGGGGTTCTTGTATATGTTTTCTTTCCTTATGATGCTCTTTTTCCATTGATGTTTATTGTTATTGTAATCGACTGACATATATGCAAAGAATTCATGTTAAGATTTCTTCATCACCAAACTTCAAGTCTTCAAGGCTTGTCATGTTCACTTGAATGACATCAATGACATAATCATCGAAAAATATTCTCTTGACAATATAACTCTTCCTAATGGTTTATCTCTATCTTGTTGTGTCTTTCACTGCTTTCCTTCCCGTGACTAGTTGGTTTCACCTGCAATACACTTTACTTCTGAGTCATACAACAAGTCCATATTTCTTTCTACAATTTCTTCTAATCTCATGCTTTCATCCACTATCATGTATCCTCTCTAGTTTATGTCAAGTATTGTCTTCTAGACCTACCAAATATCTCATGAAAACATCTTTGTCCATATGTCATAATAATTGTCCATGGCTCTACTACACAACTACACACACTGCTGACAAATATGTCACTTTACTATTATGAATACTTCTTTGAACTACTGCAACTAATCACTACAAATTCATTCTCTCAAGCCAAATCACATTTGTCCTCCATTCTTCTCAATCTGCAAAGCAATATCTAAATGTCTACAAAAAGTACACTTTCTTGAATCTGCACTGAGTGTATCCATACTTGAATACATGTGTGGAATCCTCTATACAATCATGAATCTCTACCTCAAAACTACGTCAATAATATCCTTCATAACTTCCAACCGATCTCTTCAAACCTGCATGCAGATGTGTTTTGAAAACCAGTCTTTCACAAGGGATATTTTCCATCATACCATTGATAATCTGTCCTCCCAAAATATATAAACATTTCAAACTTCTTGAACAATAATAATTGTTTCTTAGACTCTCCCTCTTCAACATTCATATTATTGGGAGTCTCCAAGCTAGATGGGTTAGAAGAATACTTCAAGTTGATTTGCGGTAGGATCATCATTTTGAATCTCGATATCTCCATATTTGATCCATATTTTATGAGCAGAACGAAATGAATACAGATTATGAAAAGATTCTTAACACAGAATAATAGAAATATAGTAAAATTGGTTTTCTATTCAATAAGAAAATAAGTTGAAACTGTAAAATGCAACAGAAACAAGCTTGCTGGAATGGTGGTGGCATATCTATAGTTGCGTTCATTTGCAAGAATATGATTACAATGAGGCTTTGAATGTCTTTTAACAATAAACAGGAATTTCAAAAACCCTAGACATCCAAAAACCCAACCCTAGGAGATGAAGCACCAAAATTCATATGGGCCCCATTTGGGTAAGTTAGTACATCAACTTCCCAGGGTTATAACTTTTGCATACGATCTTCGTTTTAGGCTCATGATAGCCCTTGGAAATGTATCGTCAAGGAGATTCATTTAGGAGGCTCAATAAGAGCATTCGGTTATTATTGAGTAGCTTGATCCCTGAAAACCTTCATTTAGGCCCTCAAAATGGCCTCGGAAGTTAAAAACTGCTAAAAATAGTAAATTGTCAAAATTGCCAGAAAACTATTTTGAGCGAGTTGGAAAAGGTGGGTGGTAACCGATATCCACCTGGATCACTCTTTGCCTATAGATTTGTCATGAAACTCTGTAAATCATGTGAGTATTCTATTTGGGAGTTATTCATTCAACTACTCTTCAATCACCTATAATTTTTGTTCTTTCTTTCTTCTCCAAACATTTTTGTACATGATATCAGTGTTTTCCTTCATGGAAGACTGTAGCATAGTTGTGGAATTTGTAGCTTTCAATATTGTAGTGGGAAGCATAGGCATTTCTTTCCTAAACATTTCTTCCATACGCTCTGCAATCCATAGCTTTATGTCCAAAGATATCACAAGTAAAACAATAACCCCCAAAAAAATTGATGCATGAGAGAGACTGATTCTCTTTGTGATGTATTCCTTCTAAATTAATTCCTTCGCTGATCACGATCTTCTATTATGATATTTCCTTCATAATGATTGAATCTTCCTTAATACCTAAAGGTATAGGGTCGTATTGAATATACATATCTTCTATATCCATTCCTTTCGATTTCTAATTGTTGATTTCATGTTCCTTTGATTCACTTATCATTTTCCATTACCTGAATATTCTTCTTTCAATGTTTGGGACTTCTAATGACTTATGCATAACTCTTTTGTTCTAATTTTTTCATCATGTAGATTGAACCTTTCTCAAAATGAACTTTCTTGTATCCAAGCCTAGACTTATCATAACTTGGCCTTTGACTATTGAGAATGTCTTCTAGCGCTTGAGAGATTTTCAAGTTCTTGTTTAGCTTGTTGACTTCAACCGTCAATGACACAAGTTCTCTTCAAGATTCTCACAATATTCTTCACTCTTTGTCATCTCGATTTTCATTACTTCTTACGTTCTCTTTGCTTCTTCAAGTTGGGTTTTCAAGGAGATGGTTTCTTCTTCAAGTCTTCTTTCTTATTAATTGAATTCCGCTTCAATTTTGTCTAAATCTCTACATATTTCCTTAAAATGACTTGTCAAAATATTCTCTCTCTTTTCTGCTTCTTTTATCTTGATTTTTAAATGAGAAAATTCTTTGGGATTTTGAGAAATTTTCTTTAGTTTGATCAATTCTTCCTTGAATGCCTTTATTTTCTTCCTTTCTATTTTTAGCTCCCATAAGACATTGATTAGTTTTTCTTCAATATCTACTTCACCTTCATCATCAATTTCATGGGTTTCTTTCCATGTTTTCATTTCCATCAAGAACACTCTTTCTAAGTCACTATCAGTATAATCATCTTCATCAAATTAGGAATTTTCTTCTCTTGACTAGACAATTTTCTTAAAGGCTTTTATTTTATTTTATTGATTGTTTCCCTTTTGATGATTCTTTTCTTTCTTGGAAACTTTTTCCTCATCACTATCTGAATTTTTAGCATAACGAAATTTATTAGAAAAATGACCAATTTTACCACAGTTAAAACACATTAAGGGAAGCATACCTTTGTCTTTTCAGTTCCTTTCTTTAACTTCCTTGTGAAGTTGGATATTTCGTCATCTTCATCTAAATCATTGTTGTAACTACAACTTGAATTTGACTTTTTTTTATTCTTCTTTGTCTTCTTGGATGCATTGAAATCTGCTTCAGTCCTGTGTGGATTATCCTGTTATGTTCTCATTTCATAAGCTGGAAGGATTCCATGTAACTCGTCCATACTTTAGCTAGCAATATATTCTCTTTCTTCTAGGGATGAAATCTTATGATCAAATTACTGTTTTCAAGTGGTTCTTCCCTGGTTTTGACATATAACTTCTTAAAACTCCCACTTCATGTGCAATGTATGGTATAGTACAAACCATTGCATACATCAAACAACTAACTGTACTCGCATATGGAACACGAGACATTTCCTCCTCCTCTTCATGTGTCTTGGGACACTGATCCGCAAATAACTTTACACCAACAAGAATAGTGACCTTGACAATGTTGACGTTAAAAATCGCAACAAGGATTTCACCCACAAAGTATTTCTTAAGCCTATTATCTAAACTATGATAGCGATATATAATACTAGTAGGTGGGAACCCCTTGTAGATTGGAAGCTCAGAGATAGTCTTATCACAAATCTTATATTGTTGTTTTGATGTTGCTTACAGGGTTCTACATGATTGATGATGAAGTATTGGTTTTGTTTGTGACATAATAGCAGATGGATAATGCCTTTTATGTGTTGATTTTGTTACTCTAAGATCTAAATTCCATGTTATGAATGGATTGTTTTTACTATTATTACATTTTCTATTGTAGCCATGATTCATTACATGTCACACCTACACAAGACACGTGTTAGTAACAACAAGAAACACGAGCAATGGAAAGAAACTTATAAAAAAAATCCAGGAAGGGAAACTATACTATGCTATGCTATACTATGTGCAAATGAAATTTAAAGAAATTAATATTAGTCTTAACTAGCAATGTTAGTGGCTAGACGATTTGTATTGAGTTATCGGTGGAACCCCTTTGACTCCGGATTGAGTCAGGGAGTGTGCTATTTGGGTTGATTTATTTACTGTGATATTTCATTGATTTGATGATATGATGTTGACATGTTCTGACACGATTGTTGATGATGCAGGCTGACGATAGCTTGTCGACCTGACTCACATATGGAGCAAAGGGGTCACACACGATTTCCATAGAGGTTGAGGCAGAGGTGTGGACAATAGCCCTGCCACAGCTTACTAGCACTCTCGTCGTGGCTCAAACCATAGGCTAACAATTACCTAGTTCGAGAGGATCCACGATGCCGTGAGGGAAGACTTTGATAGTCGCTCATGATGATTCTAAGGGGCGCGCAATAAGGCAGGGGCCTTATTCCTTAGAGCTCTTAGTCTCCCACAAGGTCACCTGGTGGAGTGTTGACTCCAGGGGTTATAGATGTCTACCAATAAGTCGAGTTGGCGAGTGACACCCTTGGAGAATGTGGTGCATCCTGAAGGGCACGTCGCGCGAAAGAAACACAAGTTAGCGAGTGGCACCCTTGGAGCATGTGGTGCATCCTGAAGGACACGTCTCGCAAAAGAAACAACCGAGGCGAGTGGCACCCTTGGAGCACGTGGTGCATCCTGAAGGTTACGTCGTGTTGATGATATGAAGAAACAAGCCCAGATGGCCCTAAGACATTAACGCCTTAAGAAATCCTTAAACAACTTCCCTAACCAAGTGTTGCCCAGTTCAGAATCTAATTCCTAAGTCTAAAACTTTTTAGGGTAAAAATTTAGTCTAACCTTAAGGAAAAGACCCTAGAAAAAAATTAAAAAATTTAAACAAAAACCCACTTAAGTGATAGTTTAGTCTTCATAAAACTCTTGGGGTAAATGAAGAGAGTAAGAATTTAATTAAACTAAGGGATTTAAAAATTTGCAAAGAAGAAATTATTTCTTAACTTGTGAAAGTACAAAAGATATTAAATAAATAATAAAAGCGAAATATTTAATAACGTAACTACCATTTTGGGTTTAATAAAAAAGGGAAAGAAGGGAATAATAAGAATTGGGAAACTAAGTAAATGGAGAAAACATAATAAAGGAAAGATGGGAACTTATGGTAAAAAGCAAGGTCAACATAGTAAGGAATCTGCAATTAAGAACCTTCTAAAATGAACTAAAATTAGCAACTTCAGTTCAGGGAAAGTCTTTAAAACATGTAAAGGGATCTAGGAACACCTAGGCGGATATTTAGGAGCAACTCTAGGTGGGTGAGGGAAATGAGACAATTAATAAATTTAAAAAAAATAATTATTGGAGGAAAGAGGGGGATGGACGACACTTGTGCAAAGGAGAAAATTTGGAATAATTTTATTAAAACTTAACTTAAATGTGATTTAGGGAAAGTTGGAGGTCGAAAAAACTCTATAAAAGAAAGGAAAGATGAGGAAGAAGGGGAGCGGTTGTTAGCGTAACGTTACGCTGCCGGATTGTGACTTGACTGATTACTTGTGGGGGGTTGGGATTTTTCCAGCTCGGATAGGAGTGGTAGCTCGGCCTTAAGAGGCAAGCTGGGAAGCTAGGAGTACCATATGGATAGTGTGTGGACCCTTTGCGGCTCGGGGGGCTAAGGGGGAAGCAGAGTACCCCTAGCGTTGGCTAGGAGGTACCGGTGAGGTCCCGACGGTCGGCAAGAAGGAGCAGCACGAAGCGTACAGACGTCGTTTGAAGCGGGAGTTCGGCAACGATGCACTGGTTCGGGACTACGAGTGGATTTTCTTCCTAGTTCTGTTGGTCAAATTTCTGGTGAATTTTTTTTTTTACCCAATGATTTTTACGAGGGAACTTATGACTAAATTTGGGTAGTTAGATGACTTTTTCCTGGCCTATATTTCCATCTAAGATTAAATTTCAGCTTGCTATCTTTATTTTTATTTTATTTCTCCTCTCGTACCGGTATCCTGGAAAGCGTAAACTTTTTGTTGGGGTTGTTGGGCATCTTGGATTGGAACCCACTGGGAAACTTAAACTGCTAGGTCGGATTGATTCAGTACTCTGTTGCTGGAGAGAGTGTTAAATTCTTGGTCAGTGTTATGGTCCTTCACCTGCCAGCGATCTGTTCTCCCTATTCATTTAAACCGTCCATGGAGGAGAATAGGGGTTTGTGAACGCCCTTGTCCTGTGCGTCCCCTTCTTTGAGCATATTTCGTTCTAGTGTCACCTCCAGCGTGAGCGGCTTGAGGAAAAACATTTAGATCTCTCTCCCCGCATGCCTGCAATTGTTGAGAAGCGATAGAGCGATTCCGTCCTCACCTAGTCTGCCAGCGAGTCCTTTACCCTCTGATGAAGATGCTCAGCGATTCTTGGGCTTCACTCTCCCTGTTGACTGTGTTCTAATGGCGTGGGATTACCCAGACTTACGTACTGCATCTCCCCTCGACGGACTGTAGTGATGGGATGGAGGGATTATTGGGTTATGGAGTGACAGGAAGAAAACAGGGGTTTATGGCAAGTTTATTTCGGGCGATTTTAGTGGAGCGTTTAACGCCTTAGTTTCCTTGCGAGCAAACGTAGCAATACACCCTCTCTTGATAGGCCCATGTTTGGTTCACCCATTTGTTTGAGTCAATACAGTGATTTTGTTGTCACTCACAGTAATGCTAGTGAAGTCTGTGTACGATAGTCCTGCATACCATCCAGCTCCACGCTTGTCCTCAGGTTGACTGCATTTCATTTTGTGTGGCTGCATCTGTCCCCTTTTTATATTTATCCTCACCTAGTTCGTGGCAGTTGTTTCCTGAGTCGATCACATTGTATTTTAGTTTATACATTTCTTTATTATTGACCCTACTAAATTCCAGCCGATCTCTCTATTGAATTATTCTTATATTATGCTAGCCACTCGTCCTATAGTCGATTAACCGGCTGGTTAAATTCTTTACCCATATTCTATTACTTTTCATTATACATCTTACTGTTGATAAAATTGTCGAGTAGTAACATAACCCGCAGGTTAATTGCTTTACCCCTATTTGACTCTACTCCATTATCCATATTACTGATGATAATTGTACAGTAGTTGCCAATAACTAAGACCAGGTCTCATTTAGAGCCTGCGATTTGCCACTAATTTACTAAGGTTATCGCCAGGTAGAACGTTATGGATAAGTAATTAATTTTATCAATAACCCTTGCTGGTAGTAAGTCCACTGCTGGGATTCATGAGTACCTCATACATCTATTATGATTTAGTGTTTAGTGGAGATGCTAGAGTTTAACATAATTTTGGTTTTCATTGAATTGAGAGAAGTTCTTCAAAAGGGAATGGTGGTTTTTTTTTCAGTTGTCTTGATTATATTATTATTATCGGAATAGTTCTTTTTTTCCTTCCATAAAATATGGAGATTTATTTATGCTATTGAATTAAATGGTTATATTACAGCTGTCCTTGTGTTATATTATTATAATGAATAGTTATGTTCTATTTTTCCTTCCACAAAAACTTGATATTTATATATTCCCATGAATATAATGGAATGTAATGCATTAGAATGAGATGTTAATACAAATATAAAATGCAATATTAACATCGTTTTATGGTAAGTTTTGTTTTAATGTGACCTTGTTGCTAACTTAAATGGAAAATATAAAATGAAAATATAAAATGCAATATTAAAATGCAATATTAATATTGTTTTATGGAAAGTTTTGTTGTAATGTGACTTTGTTGTTATCTTAAATGGAAAGAATTATGGCATATATAAAAGGCAATGATCATATTCTTTTATGGTAAAGTTATTGTGACTTCATTGCATTGGTAGCATACAAGGAGTGTTGTGATTGGTGATTGATGTTTTAGTTGCAAGGTTGTTATAACATAAGATGTGAGGTTGTTAAGATAATGTTATTGTAATTTTATGGTATATATAACACATAGGATGTATTGAGATTGTTAATTAATTTCAGGGTTATTACTATAATTGGAATTGTCCAAACTCACAGTTGTAGGATATCAGACTCTTCGATTTGATAAGGCTATTCACTCTGT
Organism: Picea sitchensis; assembly: GCA_010110895.2. Taxonomy (NCBI): domain Eukaryota; kingdom Viridiplantae; phylum Streptophyta; class Pinopsida; order Pinales; family Pinaceae; genus Picea; species Picea sitchensis. Next base: position 155,849 of record SNQJ01S0000659.1, on the reverse strand, counting down.
ATATAAGTCGATGTGTGATTATTTTTGTGTAAAGAATCCAGTGCCATATCAAGAGTCTCGAGCCCTTTAAAGGCAGGGTTTCCACTCTTGCGACACACCTCTAAGGTCGTATCATTACTCTCGGTCTTTTTAAAGGCAGAGTTCCCACCACTGCGACCTCCTGACAGAGATTACTAGTTTCTTCCTGAGCAGTCGACCAGGAGCCTATCTGACATTCTCTCTCTCCAGAGCAGAGAACTAAGATTAAATGCCCTGCTTTCCTGTGCAGAAATAGTAAAATCTACTACTATGGATTCTTCCATCTGTGTTCATACTGTACATAACACAATATGTCGTTTAATGCTTGAGTTACTTGTTGTCCACCTTATTTCTATGGTCGTTTAATGCTCGCAGCTACTTGTTGTGCGCCTTATGTCTCCTTGTTGTGATCATCGTGGTTGTTTCTGGTTAGTCGTCGGGTGGCGACGTAGAGTCAAGTGTGTCTGTTTCTTTTTTTACACACACGCACACACCTTAAACAAAAAAAAAAATTGCACCTGTTATCAGAGTTGTTGTCGTAACGAGGAGGTTGTCACAGTTGTGTATGTTTCGATCCACCTTTTTGCCATTGTATATCTTTTCACTTCGTCATGGTCTCTTGTTATGGTATTGACATCAACAAAACAGACATTATGCCAAGAAGTATGCTTTAGGGTTTTTGGTAGTACCTCGGGTATGCATTTCCGTCAGCATTGTTATGTTTTTTTTTTACTCTTGATAAGAGCATGAGGGTTATGACTCTGCGCACTCTTGGTGTTGGTTAATCTCTAGTAAGAAATCTATTCTCCTATGCATCGTGGTCTACCCTACCTTGTGTTGAACTATCACCCTATTTTACAAGGTTAAGGGTTCTAAGGCTTGTGGTTCCACCATGCTTGTATCGAAGGTCTCTCACCTACTGTTGATGTGGTCGACCTCTAGTCACCCTATGTTATGGTGATCAAGCGAACCCTTGATTATTTCTTGTGTTCATGGTTACAAAGCCCGATTTTGATAAACTCAACCAGTAGCATCTTGTCGGGTGTCTTGTTGACTGTCATAAGTTGGTTGAGTAGTATTGATAATGGATTTGATTATTGGATTGTCTCTGTTGATTGGATTGATTGGCGAGTTGTAATTGGAAATGGTAATTGATATATAGTTGTTTCCTCCTTTTGTTTTGATAGTTGAATTGATAAATCAACATTGTTTAATTGGTTTATTGAAAGTAAGTGTAAATGTATAGTAACATAGATGCCTCTTTTCGTTATGTGTTGGTCTGTGTGTTCCTACAACGTGGTATAAATTGAATCTGGTGGTTGTTGTGTGTGTTTAATTTTCCCGATCAGGATTATTGCAATTTGAAGAATTGATGATTGTGACCTTGATGTCTATTGTGTATGATTTATGGAGACATCGTGCATCATTTTGTTTTACTGCACCATTAGAGATGAAGAGTTGGGTTTAGGTAGTATGGTTTCATTGCAAATTTAATTGTTAATATTGTCAAAGGTTGGAATCAGGCATGTTTTAAAATAATTTGTTCAACTCAAAAAAGACCCGTGTGTATGTTTGATTTGAGGATCTATAAATTATGGGCAGTGGTAGATTTTTTTTATGCTGAATAGAGTTTAAGCAATATGACTGTGTGTTCCTTTAGATTTTGTTTTAAATATAAAAGGGAAGGAAATGAAAGGAAACAAAATTCTTTAAACAAGATGGTGAAAGTCATGATGATTTTGAGTATGATTATACACTGCATTAATTGAATTTTTTTTAAATAGATTGGATGTGGGATAGTGAACAAGTTTTAACACACTATAATTATGTAATTGGTCGCAACAATTGTTTAATTGGTATTGGATCATTTTCATTGAATACATCACTGTTTTTATGGATTACTAAATTTGTTTTTTGAACAATATTCATTATTTTCCCTACCATGATTTCACTTTTCTCACATTACAATTCCCCTCTCCTTCCCATATTCACTATCCACTCTTTGTTCTTAAAATTAATTATAGATAATATAAATTATGTATTATGACAGTTAAAGAGATCGCATAGGAATGAATTACAGTGATATATTCTTTTGGTTTACGATACAGTTGATTGTTTGATGTTTGTGAGCAGTAATCATGATATTCTCGCCCTCATTTTAACGCTTTTCTCTCAATACAATCCCTCACATATCATAGAAACCTTGTTCATCCCCTTCTCATTGACAACTGTTAAACGATTGTATGGATTGGATTGCATGAGTTTGATATGTTGTTGAGCCAAATTTTATTTCATATTTAAAAGAAATGTCATATATGGTTGTTAAAGAAACTAATTGCTAATCAATTATGAATACATGAATGCACTTTTTTAGTAGAGGTAGCCATAGATAGGGTAACCGAGGAAGGGGAAATTGGAACACAGACCCTAGAAAGACAAGATTCTCTATACACTTTGATGTAGAATCCAAAGAGTTAGGCCATCTATTTAATTGAGATGATGGAAAGGTCTGACCTAACATTCTCATTATCATCAGAGGAATACTAATACCCACTATCGTTATTTTTCTTACGATGATCTAATGGTAACTGATTCATGAACATGATTTCCAACTATAAAACATTGACCTCCTTATACGTTGCAAAATCTTACCAAATTATATATGAATAATACCTACGCATTGAAAACCGTGAATATTGGGCATGTGATTAATTTTGGACTTGGATTTATTCGTAAGTGCATACATTTTTGGACATTATTTTTACTTATATGCACTTTATTGCGATGATTTGGTCTATTTTCATAATTTACATTATCCAATTTTTTTAGTTCTTGATATAAAAGAAAAGAGTGAAACTTTGATTTTCTACAGAGACAAATTTTGTCAAATAAGAAAAACCAAATAAGTGTCCCTTATACCAAGCCATTTCTATTAAAAAAAAAAACATTTATTTTAGTTGCAACACATGTCAAAAAGATAACAAAATGACTAATAAACAAAGATATAAATATATAAATATCATATTCATTATATTTTTATATTTATAATTTTTCTAATTATAATTTTTTCAAATATCATGATTAATAAAAAAAATATATATTTATTATATATTTATAAATTTATAAAATACTTTTAAAAATATTATAGTAAATAAAAATGTAAATTTAAAAAATCTTGTAATATAATGATGGGTTAATGTTTTCAGAATGACTGAAATACTTTTTAGACTTTTGAAACTTTTAGTGTTTTTGTTAATAATTAGTAAGTCATTAATTTCACTTTAAAATATCATTGTCTTTTGTGATGAATTATTTCAACTCCCTCTTAAAATTATCCATTAAGACAATCGCTATAGTGGATGCACCATTTGCAAACTATTTTGAACATTACTTTATTGAATTTGTTATTAATTTCTTTGTTCAATCTTGGCAAACCAAAAACATAATGGAAAGTGTTTTCTTTTCTATGTATGGTCTTTGCTCTATAAATTGAGAGAAAACTTGCATCTTTGAAGCCATCTTACCTGCATGTTTTCATATGGTTAGTCCAAGTGATATTTTACTTACTAGTTAAAACTCTTCCTCATGGAAATAGCATATGAATGATGTACTATGAATTAAGTGACCTTATTAGTTTACCTTGAGAAAATAAATTACCGCCACTAATGCTTCAAATAAATTCAAATAGGAAATTAAAAACGATGAAACATGTGGGTTAATTGAAATGTCTATCATTAGTGATTTATGGTTTCACCTTCAAGGAGATTATAAACCAAATGATGTTTGGGAAATATGTAAACTATATTTGGTAAACACAATGATATTTGAGCCCACGAGCTTGAAAATCAATTGATTTTCTTAAAGTCCTAGTGAATTCTCTTTCATTGAAGATTATCTATCGAGGTTCAAAACACTCAAACTCTTATTAAAGACTATAAATAGAAAATAATGATGACCAATTCATATATATTATCCTTTTTTACCTTGGCATCACATATTATATTTTTGTATCTACTTTTCACTCAACCAAAGAAGCTTTAGAGAAAACTTGCATATCCCCTTCTCCTGAACCTTTTTGTATTTATTTGAATAAAAATCGAGATAGTTTCTTATATCATGGAGTGATAATCATTGTAGGTACATATAAAAAAGACTTAGTGGGAAAATATAAGGATAAATCCAAGCATGTGAAAAAGAAACATCTTCGCAACAACAAGAAAAATAAGGGTTAACATACTTCATAATACATAGTCTATTCTCATCTACATCACAACACGACAAAAATTAGATTAAACATCATTATAACTAATAGATCATTTAAATCACACAAGGAAAACAAAATATATCTACCTGCCCAACCTACCTTGCAAGGTCGGGACCTCCAAGACACATAATCAATGCTCAAATCCAGGATTCATCCAATTTATTTGGACCACTTAAAGTCTCAGTACTAGCGACTCTTTTGAGGAACAATGAAGTATCTAATCCCATAACAATACTAGTCTAAAACATACACTAAAATTCAACCAAACTCAACCACTAATACATCCATGATAGGTCACAATTCAATAAGATATAACTTACACAATTCTTAATAACTTGAATCAATTATTATCTAATCACAATTCTCAATGATCAAAATATTCAATTCCAATTATATCAACACATATTATCATAATAATATGAAAATGGAATTATATATATGTGAGTATGTGTAATGTCCTTTCACTATGTTGATCATCAAGTAAGAGAAAATAAGGATACAATTTTTGTTTCTTTGTTTTTCATAGGAGAAGTGATGGATGATGTTCATAGATATTTTTGGTGATTGATTATAATTGTAATTCATGAGTTTATTCATAACAAGTAATTAGTTTTTCGACATAATCCATCTTATTCCTATGTCTGTTACTTTTGTTAATATTAAAATTCTTTAAAAAGAATGATGTTATTTCAAAAAAAAATATTACTACTACTATAATCACCTACATTGATGTCGTAAAAGAGGGGTCATTACACTTTCCATATTTTATATAAGGTACACATATTAAAAATTCCATAAATTTAGTGATTAGGTCCTCCATGGGCATTTTTCCTAACTTTAGTTCATAGAATTCTTTAGTGTTTATTTCATAATAACTTCAAGATAAGTATTGTTTCTTGAAGTATTTCTTGAAATCTTCCCATTCCATATTCTTCTCTTTTAGTCCTTTGGATAATTTTAAGTCTTTCCACCAGATGTTGGTTTTACATTTCAAGTTGTAAATAGTAATTCTTGCTTTCATATTACTAGAGTAGTTATATATCTGGAAGTATTTCTTTATGCTAAGAAACCAAGCTTCTGCCTCCTCACCGGTTCTAGACTCATCGTCAAATGTTCAAGGTTGGATTTTATTTGTCCATCTGTTTTTTCTTACTATAGAGGATTCATTTTATGTGATGTGTGTGTCATTAGAAGAACTATTTTATCTTTCTGTTTCATGACTATAATATTTTGAGGATGTTTTACTCACTTCCTCCTCCATTTCATTATTCTTTTGACTCTTCTTTTTTTCTATGCTACGTAACAACATTTCATTATTTTCCTTTTGATCTTCCTGAGCTTTGTTTAATTTTTCATTATCAATTTTAAACACTCGCAATTCCATGATAAAATTCATCATCGTTTCCAAAACCTGGGTGGTTGAAATTCCTTCGATGGCATGTTCTACGTTTCTAGGAAGCTCTTGAATATTCTTTATCTCAGGTATGTCTTCTTATCCATTCAGTGCTAGCATTTTTTTACCAAAACATTTTTGACACAGTCTGTTTTTAATAGTAAAATATTGTTTGTTATATTTTTCATTTAACAAAATAATTTTTTGTTGTCACCCTCAGACCTAAATGTTGTAACAAGCAACTCTAATACCATATGTAACGAACCCAAATTTCCAAAAAAAAAAAGTGTTTAAGGTTAAATACATGGATATATTCTTTGTCAAATCCTACCTCGATAATACATACTTAGATATGATCTTAGAAATGTGAGTTACACAATTTTCAACACTTCTTAATATCTCCTTGAAATCAATTAATAGTTGATACCACATGTAACTTGGTTATTAAAAAAACACAGTTTCCCCTTTTAAAAAGAAAAAAACACTACTCGTGTGTCCCTTTTAGAACAACGTAGGCATACTAACCTTTAAGGTATTTCTACCTTGGCAAGAAGTAAGTCGTATAAGGTAATAACTATAAAGGGGTAATATTACAAAGGTTACACACTAAACTAAGCTCGAATGGTTACATTGGTCATGACCACGATATATTTTTAAGTTGTACAATGTAGCAGGGAAAAGACATGTCTTAAATTTATGGCTACAGTACGTAATAGCCTAACATGACAGAGAAATAGCCAATCCAATTGCCCCAAGTATATCGTATCACATGGATGGATGTAAGAATTTGTAATTATTGAGGGTATGTACGAGTTGATGGGATATAGGTCTATCATTGCATGATGTAGATAGCTATGCAACCATTTCCCATTCATTATGTCATTTTTTTCTTATCGAAGACTTTCCCTCTGGTTAACAGAGAAGTTTGATAATATTTATTCATTTTCTAGAGATGGCGAAGGTTTAATCTTGTGTAAACTTTAGAAGAACAAAGGTGAGGATCTTTTCATGAATGAAGCATTCAGATTCACTTACAAGTAAGGATAACCGGTATTTCCCATATCATGTTTGACTTTATCGCAAGAACTGGTAGCTTAGACAATAGAAACAATTTATGGCTATATCACCATTTAGTCCTTTATTTCTTGGTACGGCGAAATATCTGGAGAGGGTTCACATTATCTTGTTTTCGTTCTATACAAAGAAGAAAAAATATAGCAAGAAGTTTGGTATCTATTCCTTTACCTTTTACTGGTTTATCTCTTGTCCACTTTTAAGTCACACTAGACCCTCATCCGAGAGTCAGCCTGTGCTTTCTTTAAAGATTTAAAGAGGGTTTTAAAACTTATAGTTTGTTTTCTCTGTTATATATATATATATATATATATATATATATATTAGGTATTAATGTTGGACTTCAGGATCTCTTATCAATGATATGTATCCCCTCTAGTGGCACATATTAAATCCTCTCATTAGGTTAGTCTTAGAGAAATATTATTTGTAAACTGTGGATTTGGTAGACGGTAGTTGAATCTTAAATAAATGGAGTTCATATTATTCAAAGAATGTATTCTTTCTTGGACTTTGTTATCATAAGTTTTAAATACAATCTTGTGGAGGTATTACATGTGTTCTTGTGTCTATTCAAAGGGAGTCTCTCTATAATTTCTTCATTTCATCGTCTTTTAACAATAAATCTCCCTTAAACATATGTTTTGTCTCTGTTGTGAATTTGCTTTCTTTCAAGAATAAATTTTATCTTTTAATCAACGGATAACATGAAAACTAATGATGGGTCTCTCATGTGTGAGGGAACCCATCAGTTCTTTCTTAGTCGCCTCGTCTCTATGCACTCATAGATTCGTCTAGGAGTTCGAAAAGTCTTTAGCTAATGTTTTTCCAGTATCGAAATTTACGCGGAATTGGATACATCATTGTGAGGATGGAATACAGGAAAAGTGACTCAACCAGAGTTCATTTGAGGGGGAAATACTTGTTTTCTCTGATTCATGAGATAAGTAGTTCAAACATTCTTTACTTATTAACTTTCCCGAAGTTTACTATGTTTAGTCTAAAACTTTGACTTGAAAATTCTCATATGAGTTTCCTCTTTTCTTGCAGGTGAGGAGAGGAATGCATCACCATTTTCCATCGCCAAAAGTAGAATTCCATTTTCGAAAGTTACTCGACTTCCTTTTTTGTTAATGCATGTCTTACTTCCGATAAACTTTGTAATTATTTAGTCGAATAATGTTCCACTGGTATCTATTGAATTCTTTATTTTCATTCCAAGAGTTTTAACTTCACATAGGTTGAAGTTTTAAATCGATTTATTATCTCAGAATTCACATATATCTTCATTCTTAGTCCAAAGACATATGTATTGGTACATAGTATTACTCTAAGTATATCCTAACATATTCATTTATTCAAGATTAAAAATAATTGAGTCTTCTAATTCCTACTGTATTTTTGTAGCATGTTGTTGAGGACGATACTAATGAACATTGTTATTTTCCAACTGTTTAAAGTTGTGGTTTCCTCTTATTTCCTACATTATCTCATGATTTACTTTGTAAATTAGTGTCCTCATAATAATGTCAGAGAAACCTTATTCTCACATTCCTATGACATTATAAAATTCATTCTTCAAATTGCAAGAATTATTTGAAATAAATTTGTGACTTTCTAATAATTTATAAACACCCTATTGTATGTGGTATTTTTCCAGAAATTAGGAGTTATGTATGATAGTGCCGAACTTACTTTAAGTTCTTATTTCTTAGGGTTATAGCCAGAATATAAAATTATGTGTGGTGTATCTATGAATCTAAATGTAACTATTTAGTTTTTGTGACATGCATACACTCATATCAATTTAAATCTTGTAACATACACATAAAAGGAACTCATTAATTCCTACATGTGTAATAGAAATACATCTATACAACTTTAATTATGTAGAATACACAAATTCAATAGATAATGTAAATCTATGTGTGTATGTGTTTTTCTCTCTAGTATAAACAACTAGGATACCTATAGTTGTATGATAATAAATTGGGTTCTACATAAAAACAAGACACATTTATATAAATCATATTGTTATGTAGTTCTATAGTTGTATGATAATAAATTGGGTTCTACATAAAAACAAAACACATTTATATAAATCATATTGTTATAGTTTTATGCAGATACAAAATCTTCATAATCCATCAAATTTTGTAGCTATATACTATTGCATCAAATGCATCAAATGCATCAAATTTTGTAGCTATATACTATTGCGATAATCCAATAGGAAATCAAACAAATAAACATATATGTAAACCTTGATGTTGGGGAAAAAATGGAACAACCATGTTCCACCAAATTGTATATACAAAACAACCACAATTACTTGTCCTGATCACCCCCTAGCCAGACCATGACTCCATAAGGACAAACTGAGCATCATTCGTTAACCGTTGTCTCTTTGTACAATTTAGAAAATCATTTTCCTAACACCACTTGTGCTCATAACAAAAAACAATCATTTCCACAACATACTAAGCAACGCCCTACCTCACATATATGTTGTATATATTTCATTTTCCATTGCCTACAAATATTCCATTAATTTCCCTCCTTGGGAAATTTGCATCCTTACAAATCCCTGAATTTTAGGGTCTTCTAGTGACACAATTCATCTTTTGACACTTGTAAAAATAAGCTCTGAGTTAACTCAAACATGTTCCCCACTCATGGAGTTATAGTCAACTACTTTTAACCTGGTTGTTCCACTTGTTTTCTCGCATTTAATTTATGAAAAAATATTTCTCATACATGTGTCCTTCAAAAGAGGATAGTTGGAAAGTCAAACTCTTTCCCAACAGTCACAAAAATAATAATTAAATCCTTTCACAAATTCAAATGTGAGTTTCCATAAATGGAATTTTTTTTTAAAACAACAATTTTAAAATAAATTGTTTTAAATATTTAAGGATGTCACATGATGACTATGAGATCTAGGACCGTGTAGCAGCTTCCCAATCATTGGACTATTTCATGGTGGATAAAGTTCTCCTTAATTTTGAACGTGGATTTATTCGTATGTGCATACCTTTTTGGAGTTTGCGGGTACCTTCCATTGTCATTGATCAAGAGAATGAAATCAATGTAACACATTTCTTATTGAGTCTCGTTGACATAATCCTACGTTTTATGGGAGTGGGATGGCTAGTTGGTTTACGAGAGTGGATGTAAATAACAAATTAAAATATTTATATTTATGGAAGTTTCCCTTATCCCAACCCATTTTTATAAAAATAAGGACATGTTTTTATTGCAACACATGTGAAAAGAGAACAAATGACTAATAAGCAAAAATGTAAATGTATAAACAACATATTTATTATATGTTTATATTTATATATTTTCAGATAATAGAATATTTATAGTCATGGTTGGACAAAGGTATTTAACTTGGGTCCCTTAGCAAGGGAAACCCACACCTTAACTCATTGAGATAGCGAAAATTAACACTATTTTTTAAAATATTATAATAAACAAACACACAAATTAAAAAAATCTTGTAATGTAACAATGGGGTTAATGTTTGTTGGAAGGTGTGAAAGACTTTTCAAAAGCTACTAGTGTGTCTTGAGAATTATTTTACTGAGCACTACACATAGGGATGCATTAACCTTAGTTGTTTTGTTAACAATTAGTAATACTCTAATTTTACTTTAAAATATTACTATCTTTTGTGATTAATTATTTCATTTCCCTCTTAAGACTATATGTCAACATAATGAGTGGATGCACCATTGCAAACTATTTTGACGATCACTTTATTGATTTTATTATTAATTTCTTTGATTATATTGAAACTATGTGATTGAAATGATTGTAAGTGTGTGATTGAAATTAGTATGTATAATGATTTTTTTATTCTCTATGTTTAAGAATATATACAAAAGAATATTGTTTTTTGATATTATTGTGAATGATATGTATTATTAATGGTAAACCCATTTTTAGTAGAAGAAAAACTACTTTTGATGAAGTATTACTTTAGCACTAAAATTGTTTAAAGGTTTGAATATCATATTGCATTACATAACTAATTTCACATTAATACAAATAGTTGTATATGTTCCTTGTCATTAGAACAACTATTCATAATGAATTTAATTATATTTTGATGAATCATATTGTAATATATCATGACCACACATGGGCCAAGAAGGATAGGTTTCTACTTCACTCATGTGACAAATAAGCATTAAGGAATTAAACTTGAAAGTGGATGGTTACTCTGGTTAAAATGTCATTTTGTTATGATTTTTGATATAGTATTGCATTATTTTATTGTAACAAAAACGTGTTAGGAAAAATGGATTGTTTCTTGATTTTCATGACAATGAAACATCTATTAGGATATTTAAACAACTAATAATGAGTAAACATAAACTTGATAGAATGTGCCTTTAGGTAACATCCTTAATATGCATTATTATTCGTTTGTAATTATATGATTCGATGGTCAGAATGCGTTCTAAACATAAAGTAATTCAATGGTTTATATTTTCCTAAATATTAATGGCTATAATGATTGATGTATTAACACTTGATTATTCCATGATCTCTATTTAAAGATCGTTGATGGTCATTTGTTGATCATTGATTGTGATAAAATCATTTGTAAAATCATTTTGGGGTCGTGGATTGTTTCCCTATTTGATACTTTTAACCACATAATAAAATGGTGTATTAAAATTTGNATCTCTATTTAAAGATCGTTGATGGTCATTTGTTGATCATTGATTGTGATAAAATCATTTGTAAAATCATTTTGGGGTCGTGGATTGTTTCCCTATTTGATACTTTTAACCACATAATAAAATGGTGTATTAAAATTTGATCTTCTTGTGTGAGTGGATTCTTAGGGTGTTTGACCTATGTAGAAATGCCCTATTTGTCAAAAAAGGCATCAGAAATAGTATGAATAATTTCTCCCATTATTGATCCAGATCATGAACTTGTGTTCTTGCATGCATAACAATATTTATGGGTTTTATTGTTGTTGTAATTTCTGGGCTAAGTGGGCTATTCCATTATGTGTGTAGTATTACTTTCAGTTGGAAACACTTTCTAGTGAACCCAGTCGTTAGGAAAACAAGCCTCGCATAACAAGTACAATTTTTTTGTTATATTTTTTGGTAGGAAAGTAATAACGACATTACACTCAACATCACAACACGACGAGAAACTCAATGCATACAATTCATGCAACATACAACATAAAAACCTAGAATACTAGCACATCATGCAACTGGAATCAACATACGACATGCAATCAGATGAAGAATTGTAACATCCCACTCTTGGGCACACTAAGCGAACTTATTCTCTGAGGACACTTGCTCACAAGTGATCCGTATGATTATAGTATTAAACATTGATTTTGATTATGAGGCGTTATGAGTTGATGACATGTTGTTTTGCTTCCTTGACATAGACATGTGCTATTGAATCAGTTTTATTAAGTGTGTAGAATTTTGGACCTCGAGGATGCAGAGGCATCGATGGAACCCCTTGGACTCTGGATCGAGTCGGGGAGTGAACTATTGGGGTTTGATTGTTTTATATGTGATATTAGTGCATCTGATTATATGATATAACTATGGATATATTTTTGACATGACTTGTTGATGATGCAGGATGACTATAACTTGCCGACTAGATTTACATGTGGAGTAAAGGGGTCATGCACAACTACTAGAGACATTGAGGGAGAGGTGTGGAAAACAACCTTGCCACAGCCTACTAGCACTCTCGTCATGGCTCAAACTGTAGGTTAACGATTACCTATTTCGACAAGACCCACGATGTCGTGAGGTCCGACTGCGACAGTCACTCACGATGATTCTAAGGTGCGCGCAATAAGGCATGGCCTTATTACTTAAAGGCCCTTAGTCTCCCACAAGATCACCTGGCAAAGTTTTGATTCCAGAAGTTTTTTATGTCTATCAATTCAGTCAAGAGGCGAGTGGCACCCTTGGAACTCGTGGTGCGTCCTGAAGGGCATGTCGTGCAAGAAAAATGGAAAGAGGTGAGTGGCACCCTTGGAGCACGTGGTGCGTCCTGAAGGGCTCATCACATGGTTATTTAATAATTGGATAAAACTAGATGGTTTTAAGACGAATAACATGTTAAGGAAGATTTAAAACTTTTCCCTTAATAAAATGTTGCCCAGCCTAGGAAAATAAAGTCTAGGTCTAAATTATAATGTTGATAATTTTTTTATCTATTTATTTAAAAAATATAATAATAATAATAATAATAATAATAATATATATATATATAATAATAATAATAATAATAATAATAATGATAATATTCATTAATCTTGTGACAAGAAGGGGGTAAGCAATTAAATTGATTTATAAAATCTTTTGGGATAAAATTTAAAAAGGGGAAATAATTGTTTTACTATATTATGCAAATTAGAAATGTATTCATTAAAAATAAAAAGGGAACAAGGGTAAGGTTTCACACTTTCCTTTTTGAGCTTAAATAAAAAGGGGAAAGAGGGAAATCTAAAATAATTAGGAAACTAGGAAAAAACTAGAAACATAAAAAAAGGAAGGGGAAACACAAGGAAAAAGAAGATAGTCTAACTTAGTAGGGTATCTAGCATTTAAGAACTTTCTAATTTAAACTCAAATAGTAAATTAATAAGGGGGAAATTCATTGAAATTTGTAAGGGGATTTGGGGACACCTAGGAGCGATTCTAGGAGTGCCTTTAGGTGAGTGAGGGAAATAGGGGTAATTAATTAATTAATGAAATTAATTTATGGAGGAATGAAGGGGATGGATGACACATGTACGAGGAGGATTTTAAGAATTAATTTATTAAACATTAAATAAAAAGGGATTTTGGGAAAGTAAGGAACTTCAAAACTCTATATAATGGAGGGAGGAAAATGATGATAGACCTCTTCTGTTTTGCATAACGTTACACTACATAAATATATACTTGAATGACTTAGCTTGTGGGAGTTGGGATACCCAACTCGGTGAGGAGTGGTAGCTCATCCTTGGGAGGTGAGCTGGGAGCTAGTTGATTATCTAGATAATGTGTGTGGCCCCTTTGCAGCTTGGGGGGGTAGAGGGGAAGAAGAGTACCCCTAGAATTGGCTGGGAGGTATAGGTGAAGTCTCATCGGTCAGCAAGCGGCAGTTGCATGAAGCGCGTGGGACATCAACTCAGAGCAAGCGATTAGGCAACAATACAATTCCTTTATTTATGTGTGGTAGATTGTTAGTATGATTTATGCTTTCAGTTATGTATGCTTAATCAAATAAAAAATATGATAGTCTTAGCATTCTAGTTGATGACTGAAATTTCCCCATAGCCTTAGCTTGATGTTGATTGACTTCCCATGACCTTCGATCCCTGCATGACTTGATCGTCCTAAGGTTTATTGATTGCGATGATTGCGGTTATTTGTTTTCCCTGATCCCTAGATCATCAGTCCTCACCTGAGTAGTCGGCCAGGAGCCTGATCTACAGTCGTCGCTTCAACGTTAATAGACCTATGGATCTCAATGCCCTTCTTTTTTGTGTTTGTATGATGAGCGAAGGACGTTCTTGTCAGTCGTCTACCTCTAATGTTTTTCCTTGGCGGATTGTTTGTCTTGTGCCTTCTATCAAAAAGTACCTTTGTGTAATGATTTCTTTGCATCCTTGTTGGTCTATCTCTGCGTTTGTCTTTGGATCTGCACCTTAAGAGCTTAACCTCAGATTTTCTCTGCGCTTGGACTGATGGAATCTTTGCGATCATTTAAATGACTTTTCCCATGGACATTTGCACTCTCTTCCTGTTGTCTGTGTTTTATTGTTTTATGTGTATGCATTATTACACTAATCTCAACGCTTGTTTGGTGTATGGACTACGTTTTCTTTATTTTACTAACTGACATTCCTTAATTATTGACTGCCAATTTACTTGGTGACTGCGATTTACAATTTGATTTTTTTCATGTACGATTTTATAATGAGAAAATTATATAAGGAGCCAATGTTTATAGTTTTAGACAACGTTATCATTTTTTATAGCAAATCGTGTGGTAGTGTACCAAAACGTTCTTGTTGGAAATCAATTGTATTTGGCTTTGGACAATGAGTTTGTTAACTGGAATGGAAACGAATCTATCTGTCGAATGACTGCGTTGTTTTAACATTTAGGGAAAAAAACTTATGTTAACTGATAGCAAAATTTTCTTGGAAGACTGTATTTTCCTGTTGTGTTAGCAACTTTGAAATTTAACTGAGTTTTAATTTATTATCATTCACCCAACAGTATGTAGGGTTCACGTTTTTCTCTAATTGTATGCACAGAGACTTATTTTCTTAAACCATGTTACTAAAAATTTCTTAAATACGCCCAACATTTTATATATTGTTAATGTCATTCTTAATTTATGACCACGATTTATCCATTAAATGTTGACTGGGTTTCCACTGGAATGACCATGAATTTGTCCTTAATTAATGACTGATTTTTCCACTTGAATGAGCACAAAATTGCCATTTGATGATGATTGTGTTTTTTTGTTGAATGGCCACTGTTTGCATTAAATTTTGACTGTGTTTTTATATATATTTTTGTGGTTTTAAATTCGTTGAAGACATTTTGACAACGAGCTTCTCCTTGAGTGAAATCAAAATTTATTTACTGTGTCATGTCCTTGTTGATTTCCAGGTTAAGTGAAAGGAAATGGTATTATTGTGTCTACGATTTCAGTTAATGGAATTTACGATTTATATTTAATGGTAATGAGAAATTATATTTCGTTAATGTACAAAAATTTGCCTTATTTATAAATGACAACAATACAATTCCTATCTAGTGTGTGCGTGCGAGGATTTGCCTTATTTATAAATGGAAACAATACAATTCCTATCTTGTGTGTATGTGCAATGATTTTGCCTTATTTATTAATGACAACAATGAAATTCCTATCTAGTGTGTATGTACAATGATTTTTCCTTATTTATAAATGACAGATCCCTTTTAGTGGCTAGATAATAGCCTTCCCAGACCTCCAGTTTAGTCATGGACAACCTTTAATTGAATAAAAATTCCTTTAATATTTATATAGCCTTTAATGGAGCATAACCATCTTTAATTGGTTTAGACAACCTTCAATTGAATAGACAACCTTGATTGATTAGACAACCTTACTTCTTTCATCGACAATTCTTAATTTAATTTAATTTAGAATTGTCAATTTGGTTTAACATTGATTAAATAAGACTTGCCCAATTGTAACGAACCTCCTCGTTATGACAACAACTCTTTAACAGGTGCAATTTTTTTTATTTTTTATTTTTTTTTAAGGTGTGTGCGCGTGTGTAAAAAGGAACAGACACAATTGACTCTACATCGCCACCCGATGACTAAAAAGATGCAAACAAGATGATCACAACAAGAAGACATAAGGTGCACAACAAGTAACTGCAAGCATTAAACGACATACTATGTTAGGTACAGTACGAACACAGATGGAAGAATCCATAGTAGTAGATTTTACTATTTCTGCATAGGAAAGCAGGGCGCTTAATATTAGTTCTCTGCTCTAGAGAGAGAGAATGTCAGATAGGCTCCTGGCCGACTGCTCAGGCAGAAACTAGTAACCCGACGATGAACAAGACGTAAGCAAGATGAACACAACAAGACGACATACGACGTACAACAGGAAACTGCATGCATTAACTACGATCACTCATAAATAAGTTATACTGACTACCCATTCATCCTACCCTGCAATGGTTAGGACCTCCTAGACACATAAGCAATGCTCAAGCCTAGTTTCCCATCTATTTTAACCATTTAAGGTCTCAGGGTTGGCGACTGTCCTGAGGAACATGGAGGTGTCTACATCCCGCCCGACATGAGCAGTCCAAGCAATAAAATGATCTCAACTAAGTACAACAACAACTAAAGAACAACCACTGACTCTACTGAAAGAGCACGTATGAAGGACTCCGACAACGACCTTTCATTGTTAAGACACGGTATTTTCTATGACTCAAAGGCATTTAATACTGACCCAAAATTCCATTGGAACTCCATTGATAGACGAGATACCCAATCCAGCCTTAGAATAATGTAAACTGAAATAGTTGTGATTCCCCCAGTTACCAAATCTTAGTAATTCAAGGTACTTGGCTCAAGGACCTGACATCTTATGTGTCATCCATATCAGTAAAATTCCAATAGAATTACAAATGATTAACGATGTCCCTTATCTTTATACTCCCCTAATTTGTATTTGAATTAATAATTAAATTAATATCAAGTCACCAACACTAACATTATATTCTGATTTTATATTGCCATAACATTCTACCTTCACATATTGCAAGACCATATAACAGTAATATTCCAATAGCATTACAAATGATTACCAAAGTCCCTTATCCTTATAATCCCATAACCTTGCATCTAAATTAATAATTAAATTAATATCATGTCACTGATACTAACATTATATTCTATTTTTATATGCAACTTCATTTCTCAGAACACGAATTGCCAGAACAACAAAACGAATTGCCAGAACACATAAAACAAATTGTTAGAACAGTACAACGATTTGCCAGAACAGTAAAACAATTTGCCAGTAAATGAAACTCTAATTCTTTTTCTGCTCAGATTATGTTAACGAACTTCAAAAGAATATCATTCCCTATAATTTAAGATAATAAGTTCCTTCAAAGCAAAAATTCAAAATCAATTTTAAGAACACTTATGAAACATATATTTATTAAAGAGTATTGTGATTTGTTTTCTTAAAAAAAAACCAAGACCACTTGTAAAATTAATTTCACACTGAATACATTTCAAAGAAAAAATGAAATTAAACTTCCTTGAAAACATAAAATAAATACCTGAAATAATCATGATCAGGTCAAGGATTCATTGAGCCTTGTTCCATCTGAGTTCCTCAACCTCAGGAGCCCATATAATTTACGATTAAAAAAAATCCATATAATAGATCATCTATGCACACTGGATATTGCAACGTCCATTAGTCTGAAACCTTTATTGATGCTTAATTTACAGTGCACAGGTCGTCATCCTGCCAGTTATGAATAAAAATTAAACAAAACCTAAATTTTGATCATGTTGAAATGAAAATCGTTATTGCCTTCCATAACTACTGCATTTTAAAATTCATTAATCTAATTCTCCCACCTACACCAAATCTATAAAATAAATTCCCTACACCAAATCTATAAAATAAATTCGCACAAATTTATTGATCATGATTGAACAACCGATTTACTTACCATGACATATTGAGGTACCATAAGCCATAGATTTTCTTCCAGTCATTCCATAATATGAATAAGACCACCAGACAATTTTAAAAAAATGAAAAAAATGAAAAATAAAAACAAAATATGGTTCACCATAAAAACACAGAAGTAAAGTGATATGCAAGTATAGATCTGTATGAAAAATCTACGAGATCCATAAAAGAACGGTGAAGAAATAATTGAAATCGAAAACATGTATAAAAATGCCCACAGTCAATATAAAAACGGCCACATCATTATAAAAATGCCCACAGAAGTTTATGAGCGCCCACAGTCATCTAAAAACGCCTAGGGTAATATACAAATGCCCACAATGATACACAAACGCCCTCTGTAATATTTAAACGTCCATGACAATATGAAAATGTCCACGGCAATATGAAAACGCTCAGATTAAAACAGACGCCCATGGCAATATGAAAATGCCCAGATTAAAACAAAACGCCCACAGTGATCTAAAATGCCCAAATCAATATAAAAAAAAATGCAGAGGAAGGGTTCTTGACAATCGCAACTACCAAGTGGAGGAAAAAAAAAAAACATAGTCAACAATTTATATATATAAAAGAAAGGGGGAGGGTCATCAACGCACAGTCATAAAGTTGTGGCGAATGTTTACCCCAGTGAAAACAGTGGGAGCCCAACATTTTTCAACCCCCGGACAAAAGTAAAAAGGCAAACCGGAATCAAAACCCCTTATTATTATTTAAATTTCAGAATGTCGTTGAAATGCAGACCTGTAATTCATTTCTTTTTATTGCCAGAATACAATGATAAAAAACTCAGATAAGAACCCATTGAGTTATCCTATGGCCATAATACAATGATAAAAACAAGTCATTCTACCCTTCCATTAATAAGAAAATCCGCATGACTCCTAACACATTCTACCATAAAAATATGAAAGGCATACCTGTGTCACTTCGCTTGCCTTGGATGACGTCCCACCCTTCGTGCCGCGTCCCGCGCTCTGTGCTACTCCCGCTCGCCGACCATAGAGACCTCACCGGTACCTCCCATCCAATCGCTAGGGGTACTCTTCTTCCCCCTTAGCCCCCTGAGCCGCAAAGGGGCCACACACTATCCAGATGGTACATCTAGCTTCCCAACTCACCTCGCAAGGCTGAGCTACCACTCTTATCCGAGCTGGAAAATCCCAACTCTCCATAAGTAATCAGTCAAGTCACAAATCCGGTAGAGTAACGTTACAATAACACCCCATCCATTTCTTCCTCATCTCCCTTTTCTTTTATAGAGGTTTGAGACCCACCAACTTTCCTAATTCACATTTTAAATTAAGTTTCAATAAAATATTCTAAATATTCTCCATCGCACAAGTGTCGTCCATCCCCCTCTTTTCTCCAATAAATATTTTATTTAAATTTATTAATTGTCTCAAATCCCTCACCCACCTAGAGTCGCTCCTAAATTTACTCCTAGGTGTTCCTAGATCCCCTTACATGTTTTAAATACTTTCCTAAAAAAGGATGTTACTAAATTAGCTCAGATTAGCAGGTTCCTAATTGCATATTCCTTACTATGTTGACCTTGTTTTTTACCATGAGTTCTCATCTTTCCTTTATTAAGTTTCCTCCATTACTTAGTTTCCTAATTCTTATTATTCCCTTCTTTCCCCTTTTTATTAAAGCCCAAAATGGCAGTTGCGTTATTAAATCTTTCCCTTTTATTATTAATTTAATATCTTTGTACTTCCACAAGTTAATGAATAATTTCTTCTTTGAAATTTTTAAATCCACGATTTTTAATTAAATTCTTACTCTCTTCATTTACCCCAAGAATTTTATGAAGACTAAACTATTACTTAAGTGGGTTTTTGTTTAAATTTTTATTTTTATTTTAGGGTCTTTTTCTTAAAGTTAGACTAAATTTTTACCCTAAAAAGTTTTAGACTTAGGACTTAGATTCTGAACTGGGTGACACTTGGTTAGGGAATTTGTTTAAGGATTTCATAATGTGTTAAATGTATTAGGGCCATCTAGGTTTGTTCATTCATCAACATCAACGCAACGTGCCCTTCAGGACGCACCACGTGCTCCAAGGGTTTCACTCGCCATCTTATGTTTCTTTTGCGTGACCTGCCCTTCAGGATGTACCACGTGCTCTAAGGGTGCCACTCACTTCTTGTGGTTCTTTTGCGCGACGTGCCCTTCAGGATGCACCACGTTCTCCAAGGGTGCCACTCACCAACTTGATTGATTGATAGACATATATAACCCCTGGAGTCAACACTCCGCCAGGTGAACTTGTGGGAGACTAAGGGCTCTAAGGAATAAGGCCCCCACCTTATTGCGCGCCCCTTAAAATAATCGTGAGTGATTGTCGTTGTCTGCCCTCATGACATCGAGAATCCTCTCGAACTAGGTAATCGTTAACCTACAGTTTGAGCCACGACAAGAGTGATAGTAGGCTATGGCAGGGTTGTTGTCCACACCTCTCCCTCAACCTCTCTGGAAATTGTGTGTGGCCCCTTTCCTCCATATGTGAGTCTGGTCGGCAAGCTATCATCATCCTGGATCATCAACAATCATGTCAGAACATGTCAACATCATATCATCAAATCAATGAGATATCACAGTAAATAAATCAACCCAAATAGCACATTCCCTGACTCAATCCGGAGTCCAAGGGGTTCCACCGATGCCTCTGCATCCTAAAGGTCCAAAACACTGCACACTCAATAAAACTGAGTCAAAGCACCTGTCTACGTCAAAGCAGTAAAAAATCATGTCATCTATCATAACGCATCATAATCAAGGATAAATGTTTTAACATCATAAAAGTTTGGATCACTTGCGAGCAAGTGTCCTCAAAGAATAATTTTTCTCAGTGCGCCTGAGCGAGATGTTACATACACCCCCTCTTGGTCTAAACTTCATCCCGAAGTTTCTCAGTATAAATGCCTAAATAAAAGTACCACAGTATCATAAGTCTATCTATCAAACAAAAATGGGAACTGTTGGCGCATATCATATGCGTCCTCCCAGGTCGTCGAGTGCGGACTATAGCTGTCCCACTGGACCTTGACCTGATCTACTGTTCGACGTCGTAACTATCGAACCCGAGGATCTAAGATGCATACTGGCTCAGCCGTGATAACTCCCTCGTCTGATACCTGCAAGGAACTCATGTGAATCATGTGTGTTGGATTACTAATATAATGTCTCAAAACAGATACATGAAAAACATTGTGCATATGCCTCAAAGAATCAGGCAAGTCTAGTCGATAGGCCATGGGACCCTTTCTCTCCACAATCTCAAAAGGTCCCACGAACCTAGGAGAGATTTTATCTCCCTTTCCAAACTTGATCGAACTCTTATGCGGTTTAACCCGCAAGAAGACTCGATCGCCGACCTCGTAACTACGGTCGACTCGGTGTGCATCGACATAACTCTTCTGTTGATCCTGCGCTTCTTTAATCCTTTGTCTTATGGTTTGCATTTTCTCTTCCATTTCTTAGATCGCTTCTGGTCCCACCAGGACCCTATCCTCAAGCTGATCCCAACTCAAGGGCGTTTGACATGGTCGTCCATAAAGAAACTCAAAAGGCGCCATCTTAATGGTGCTCTGGTAACTGTTGTTGTAAGCGAACTCTACTAGAGGCAAGAACTCCTCCCAATGCTTTTGGTGGTCCATCACGTACATGTGCAACATGTCTTCCAAGGTTTGGTTCATTCATTCTGTCTGTCCGTCGGTCTCTGGGTGATATGCAATACTAAAATTAAGTTGGGTTCCCAAAGCCTTTTGGAAACTCATCCAAAATCGTCCAGTAAACACCGATCCTCGATCGGATATAATCTTTTTAGGCACGCCATGTAGCCTCACAATCTCACTGATGAAAACTCTCACTATGTCAGGTGCCTGATATGTCGTATGCATAGGAATAAAGTGAGCACTCTTCGTCAGAGTGTCTACTACTACAAAAATCGAGTCGTGTCTCCTTGTCGTCAGTGGAAATCCAACAATAAAATCCATCGAAATAACTTCCCATTTCGATTCCAGAATGGCATGTGGTTGAAGAAATCCTACCGGGTGTCTATGTTCAGCCTTTACCTGCTGACACTCTAGACATCTAGCCACAAAGTTGACTATGTCGGCCTTCATAACCTTCCAGAAGAATAAGGGTTTAAGGTCTTCCCTCATCTTCGTGACTCCTGGGTGAGCCTTGTAAACTGCTCTATGAGCCTCGCTCAGGATCAACATCCTCAACTCGTCATTTGGCGGTACGTAGATCCGACCTCTAAACCTCAATAACCCATCGCTATCAAAAGAAAATCCCTCATATCATGGTACCATCATTGTGTTTTGTCCGAAAAAACCCTCGACCTCTATGTACCATTCGTCGTAACGCTGTAAAGTGAGAATTTTCTCACATAAGTTCGTCTGAAGAGGCAACACCAAGAAGATGCATGATCTCCGACTCAAAGCATCAACCACTTGGTTCATTGTTCCCTTTATGTAAGTAATCTCGAAGTCGTACTCGCTAAGCAATTCTGACCAACGTCGTTGTCGCACGTTAAGGTAGCTTTGCGTAAAAATGTGTTGTAGTCCACAATGATCAGTCCTTAATTCAAATTTTCTTCCAACAAGGTAGTGTCTCCAAACCTTCAAGGCATATACGATGGCTAATAACTCCAAATCGTGCGTCGCGTAGTTCTCCTCATGCCTTCCTAGTTTCCTCGAAATGTAAGCAATCACTCGTCCATCCTGCATCAAGACTCCGCCTAAACCTTCTTTGGATGCGTCAGTGCATACCAAGAGGTCTGCATCCATGTCAGGGACCTTTAGTATCGGCGTTGTGGTCAACAACTCTTTAAGCCTTCGAAATACTTTCGCGTATTTCTCGGTCCAAACAAACTTTTTGTTTGTCTTCTGCAATTCTGTGATCGGATTTGCTATCTTCGAAAATCCCTCGACAAACCGTCGATAGTATCCTGCTAAACCCATAAAACTACGCACTTCTGTGACATTCGTCAGTGCAGGCCATTCCATAATAGCCTCAACCTTGGTTGGATCCATGGAGATACCTTCGCCAAAGATGACATGCCCTAAGTAGTGAATCCTTGATTGATAAAAAGAGCATTTGGACAACTTCCCATACAATTTGTTCTCTCGTAGGCACTGTAGTACCAAGCACAAGTGCTCGTCATGCTCCTACATCGTCCGAGAGTAGATCAAGATATCATCAATGAATACTTGGACGAACTTGTCCAAGTACTCGCGGAACACCCCATTCATCAAACTCATGAATACCCCTGGGGCATTTGTCAGTCCAAACGGTAAAACAATAAACTCGTAATGTCCAAATCTCGTCTTAAAGGCGGTCTTAGGGACGTCATCCTCCTTGATTCGTAGCTGGTGATACCCTGATTGAAAATCGATCTTGGAGAACACCGTCGCACCCTTCATTTGGTCGAACAGATCATCAATTCTTGGTAAGGGATACTGATTCTTGATCGTAGCCTTGTTCAGTTCACGGTAGTCAATGCAAAGCCTCCATGATCCATCCTTCTTTCGTATGAAAATAACTGGTGCACCCCACAGTGACACACTAGGGTGTATCAGTCCCAGGTCCAACAACTCGTTCAGTTGCATTTTCAGCTCTTGCAACTCCGGGGTCGACATCAGATAAGGCATTCTTGCTATCGGTTTGGTCCCCGGTTTCAGGTCTATGGTAAACTCCAGTTCCCTTTACGGCGGCATCTCAAGCAACTCCTATGGGAATATGTCTGTAAACTCCTTCACCACCGGAAGGTGCTCTAGACCTTCCACTACTCCCTTTTTGTTTAGAGCGAGGATCGCATAAATCTTGCACCCCTTGCGCATACTCTTCCGTAATTGTAAGGAAGAGACGAACCTCAGGGATACTCCCTGGTTTCGTCCTACAATCACACGTCTCTGTCCCTCATCATCGACCAAGCTCAACCGTTTTGTCTTACAGTTGAGTATTGCCTCATGCAATTCCAACCAATCCATACCAATCACGACGTCATAAGATCCTGAGATCGTGACGTACAAGTTGACCCTCGTGACAAACTCTCCCAGGTTAAGGGCACCTCCTGTAACCTTTCCTCCAACCTTCTATTTGGCTCCTGAAGCCATCTCTACGAAGTTAAACTCATCCTGTTCAATTGCCTTTACCTTAATCCTTTTTAGCATTGCACCAGAAATGAAACTCTCAGAAGCACCTGGGTCTTTCAAAATACTAAGGGTCTGGTTAGTGACAATACCTGTCATCTCGAGCACAGTTGATTGGTGCTCTGCCTGGAATTTATTCACCGCCACATGAATCTGATGGGCCTTTCCCATATCCCCCACGGTAGTGGGTCCGGCTAATCCGAACACTCTTGTCCTCTCCACAGGACAGTCNATACCTGTCATCTCGAGCACAGTTGATTGGTGCTCTGCCTGGAATTTATTCACCGCCACATGAATCTGATGGGCCTTTCCCATATCCCCCACGGTAGTGGGTCCGGCTAATCCGAACACTCTTGTCCTCTCCACAGGACAGTCATGCTGGTAGTGTGGCTCCTCACACATACAACACCCCTTTTTCGGCCCAGTAGACGTGGTACCCAAATTAGAAGATGACAGACCACCAGCCTCGAACCCAGGTCTGTTCTGTTGAACAGGTCTAAACTGTTGTTGTTGCGGGCGACGTTGTTGTTGATGCTGTGGTCCCTGATAAGGTGCCCACTGCTGAGGCGGTAGTCGTCGAGGTGTAGTGAAAGTGGATCCTCTCTGGAAGCCACAATATCCCAGCGTATGTCTCATTGGGGTCTGATGCTGCAGTGTACCAGATGAACCCTGCCCTGCTGGCCTCGCTAGAGTCTTGGTCTGACCCCCACTAATAAGCTCCTCCTCTGCTATGAGGGCCTTTTGGACAGCGTCGTGCAAGGTTTGAGGCATCAAGATCCTAACCTTTTCACGCAGGCTTCCGTTAAGGCCAAACACGAACCGGTTGACCTTGAGCTTCTTAGTGTTAATGTGCGGAGCATATCGGAGTAGCTCCATAAAACGTGCCTCATACTCGGGCACCGTACGACCTCCCTGTCGTAAAGCGTTGAACTCATTGAGCTAACGCTTGATGAATTCCTCTGAAAGGTACCTCTCTCGGAACTGTTCCTCGAACAGTTCCCATGACACGTCTTCAACGACCATGTTCAGCTGCGGCAGGAGCATCTTCCACCATAGAAGAGCGCTCCCCTTCAGTTGAATGATCGCCATGCAGACCTTCATGTTGGAGGTATAATTGCGAAGTGTGAAGCACATCGCCATATTCTCCAACCATGCCTCGGCGGCTGCGCCGTCTGGGGCACCAAAGAACTCAGGAAATTTTACCTTCTTGAGTTCACAATGAATGCTACCAGTAATGGCCGGTGTGCACGGCGGAACCTCAGTAGGTGCCGACGCCTTGGCCTTGTCTCTATCCAATCGGCTGATCAGTGCCTCGGACATGCGCTGAAAATATCTCATCATCCCAACAACATCGCCAACTGCTATCTACTCCTGTCCGAGAACTTTCTCACCTCCCTGGGGGTTAGATCCCTCAGGCGTGGATGCTACTGGAGGCATCATGCCTCCTCCCCTAGCACCCCATCGTCTGCCTCCGCGATGTCCTCTAACCATGATTACCTGCACGCACACAATCAACTCGATCAACAATAGTATAATCGAATCTAATCATGTCAACGGAAGCCATAGCGAATCCCAAGCCGCGGGTCGAACTGGCTTTGATACCATATGTAATGAACCTCCTCGTTACGACAACAACTCTTTAACAGGTGCATTTTTTTATTTTTTTTGTTTAAGGTGTGTGCGCGCATGTAAAAAGGAACAGACACACTTGACTCTACGTCGCCACCCAACGACTAACAAGACACAACCACGATAATCACAACAAGAAGACATAAGGTGCACAACAAGTAACTGCAAGCATTAAATGACCTTAGACATAAGGCACACAACAAGTAACTGGAAGCATTAAACGACATACTGTGTTAGGTACAGTACGAACACAGATGGAAGAATCCATAGTAGTAGATTTTACTATTTCTGCACAGGAAAGTAGTAACCTTAGTTCTCTTAGTTCTCTTCTCCGGAGAGAGAGAATGTCATATAGGCTCCTGGCCGACTGCTCAGGCAGAAACTAGTAACCCGACGATGAACAAGACGCAAGCAAGACGAACACAACAAGACGACATACGATGTACAACAGGAAACTATATGAATTAACAACGATCACTTAAAAATAAGTCATACTGACTACTCATCCATCCTACCCTGCAATGGTTAGGACCTCCAAGACACATAAGCAATTCTCAAGCCTAGGTTCCCATCGATTTTAACAATTTAAGGTCTCAGGGTTGGCGACTGTTATGAATAACATGGAGGTGTCTACATCCCACCCGACACGAGCAGTCCAAGCAATAATATGATCTCAACAAAGTACAACAACAACTAAAGAACAACCACTGACTCTACCGAAAGCACACGTACGAAGGACTCCGACAACGACCTTTCATTGTTAAGACAAGGTATTTTCTACGACTCAAAGGCATTTCATACTGACCCAAAATTCCATTGGAACTCCATTGATAGACGAGATACCCAATCCAGCCTTAGAATAATGTAAACTGAAATAGTTGCAATTCCCCCAATTACCAAATCTTAGTAATTCAAGGTACTTGGCTCAAGGACCTGACATCTTATGTGTCATCCATAACAGTAAAATTCCAATAGCATTACAAATGATTAACGATGTCCCTTATCTTTATACTCCCCTAATTTGTATTTGAATTAATAATTAAATTAATATCAAGTCACCAACACTAACATAATATTCTGATTTTATATTGCCATAACATTCTACCTTCACATATTGCAAGACCATATAACAATAATATTCCAATAGCATTACAAATGATTACCAACGTCCCTTATCCTTATAATCCCATAACCTTGCATCTGAATTAACAATTAAATTAATATCATGTCACCGATACTAACATTATATTTTGTTTTTATATGCAGCTTCATTTCCCAGAACGCGAATTGCCAGAACAACAAAATGAATTGCCAGAACACATAAAATGATTTGCCAGAATAGTACAATGATTTGCCAGAACAGTAAAACGATTTTCCAGTAAAACGAAACTCTAATGCTTTTTCTGCTCATATTATGTTAATGAACTTCAAAAGAATATCATTCCCTAAAATTTAAGATAATAAGTTCCTTCAAAGCAAAAATTCAAAATCAATTTTAAGAACACTTATGGAACATATATTTATTAAAGAGTATTGTGATTTGTTTTCTTAAAAAAAAACCAAGACCACTTGTAAAATTAATTTCACACTGAATACATTTCAAAGAAAAAATGAAATTAAACTTCCTTGAAAACATAAAATAAATACTTGAAATAATCATGATCGGATCAAGGATTCATTGAGCCTTGTTCCATCTGAGTTCCTCAACCTCAGGAGCCCATATAATTTACGATTAAAAAAAATCCATATAATAGATCATCTATGCACACTGGATATTGCAACGTCCATTAGTCTGAAACCTTTACCGATGCTTAATTTACAGTGCACAGGTCATCATCCTGCTAGCTATGAATAAAAATTAAACAAAACCTAAATTTCGATCATGTTGAAGTGAAAATCGTTATTGCCTTCCATCCCTACTGCATTTTAAAATTCATTAATCTGATTCTCCCACCTACACCAAATCTATAAAATAAATTTGCTACACCAAATCTATAAAATAAATTCGCTCAAATTTATTGATCATGATTGAACAACCGATTTACTTACCATGACATATTGAGGTACCAGAAGCCATATATTTTCTTCTAGTCATGCCATAATATGAATAAGACCACCATACAATTTAAAAAAAATAAAAAAAACGAAAAATAAAAACAAAATATGGTTCACCATAAAAACACAGAAGTAAAGTGATATGCCAGTATAGCTCTGTATGCAGAAACTCTGAGATCCATAAAAGAACGGTGAAAAAATAATTGAAATCGAAAACATGTATAAAAATGCCCACAGTCAATATAAAAACGACCACATCATTATAAAAACACCCACAAAAGTTTATGAGCGCCCACAGTCATCTAAAAATGCCCAGGGTAATATAAAAACGCCCATAATGATATGGAAACGCCCACAGTGATACAAAAATGCCCTCTGTAATATTTAAACGCCCACGACAATATGAAAATGCCCACGGCAATATGAAAACGCTCAGATTAAAACAAACGCCCACGGCAATATGAAAATGCCCAAATTAAAATGAAACGCCCACAGTGATCTAAAATGCCCAAATCAATATAAAAACAAAACGCAGAGGAAGGGTTATTGACAATTGCAACTACCAAGTGGACGGAAAAAAAACAACACAGACAACAATTTATATATATAAAAAAAAGGGGGAGGGTCATCAACGCACAGTCATAAAGTCAGGGAGAATGTTTACCCCAGTGAAAATAGTGGGAGCCCAACGTTTTTCAACCCCCGGACAAAAGTAAAAAGGCAGACCGGAATCAAAACCACTTTTTATTATTAAAATTTCATAATGTTGTTGAAATGCAGACCTGCAATTCATTTCTTTTTATTGCCAGAATACAATGATAACAAACTCAGACAAGAACACATTGAGTTATCCCATGGCCAGAATACAATGATAAAAACAAGTCATTCTACCCTTCCATTAATAAGCAAATCCGCATGACTCCTAACACATTCTACCATAAAAATATGAAAGGAATACCTGTGCCCTTTCGCTTGCCTTGGATTACATCCCGCGCTTCATGTCGCGTCCCGCGCTCTATGCTACTCTCGCTCGCCGACCGTATAGACCTCACCAGTACCTCCCAGCCAATCACTAGGGGTACTCTTCTTCCCCCTTAGCCCCCCGAGCCGCAAAGGGGCCACACAATATCCAGATGGTAGATCTAGCTTCCCAGCTCGCCTCGCAAGGCTGAGCTACCACTCCTATCCGAGCTGAAAAATCCCAACTCTCCACAAGTAATGAGTCAAATCACAAATCCGGCAGCGTAACGTTACGCTAACAGCCCATCCCTTTCTTCCTCATCTCCCTTTTCTTTTATAAAGGTTTGAGACCCACCTACTTTCCTAATTCACAATTTAAATTATGTTTCAATAAAATATTGTAAATATTCTCCATTGCACAAGTGTCATTCATCCGCCTCTTTTCTCCAATAAATATTTTCTTTAAATTTATTAGTTGTCTTAAATCCCTCACCCACCTAGAGTCACTCCTAAATTTACTCCTAGGTGTTCCTAGATCCCCTTACATGTTTTAAATACTTTCCTAAAAAAAGATGTTACTAAATTAGCTCAGATTAGCAGGTTCTTAATTGCAGATTCCTTACTATGTTGACCTTTCTTTTTACCATGAGTTCTCTTCTTTCCTTGATTAAGTTTCTTCCATTACTTAGTTTCCTAATTCTTATTATTCCCTTCTTTCCCCTTTTTATTAAAGCCCAAAATGACAGTTGTGTTATTAAATCTTTCCCTTTTATTATTAATTTAATATCTTTGTACTTCCACAAGTTAATGAATAATTTCTTCTTTGAAATTTTTAAATCCATGATTTTTAATTAAATTCTCACTCTCTTCATTTACCCCAAGAATTTTATGAAGACTAAACTATTACTTAAGTGGGTTTTTGTTTAAATTTTTATTTTATTTTAGGGTCTTTTTCTTAAAGTTAGACTAAATTTTTACCCTAAAAAGTTATAGACTTACGACTTAGATTCTGAACTGGGCGACACTTGGTTAGGGAAGTTGTTTAAGGATTTATTAATGTGTTAAATGTCTTATGGCCATCTAGGTTTGTTCCTTCATCAACATCAACGCGATGTTCCCTTCAGGATGCACCACGTGCTCCAAGGGTGCCACTCACCATCTTATGTTTCTTTTGCGCGACGTTCCCTTTAGGATGCACCACATGCTCTAAGGGTACCACTTGCTTCTTGTTGTTCTTTTGCGCGACATGCCCTTCAGGATGCACCACGTGCTCCAAGGGTGCCACTCGCCAACTTGACTGATTGGTAGACATCTATAACCCCTGGAGTCAACACTCCGCCAGGTGAACTTGTGGGAGACTAAGGGCTTTAGGGAATAAGGCCCCCGCCTTATTGCGCGCCCCTTAGAATCATCATGAGAGACTGTCGTAGTCTACCCTCACAGCATCGTGGATCCTCTCGAACTAGGTAATCGTTAACCTACAGTTCGAGCCACGACGGGAGTGCTAATAGGTTGTGGCGGGGCTGTTGTCCACACCTCTCTCTCAAACTCTCTGGAAATCATGTGTGGCCTCTTTACTCCATATGTGAGTCTTGTTAGAAAGATATCGTCAGCCTGCATCATCAACAATCGTGTCAGAACATGTCAACATCATATCATCAAATCAATGAAATATCACAGTAAATAAATCAACCCAAATAGCACACTCCCTAACTCAATCCGAAGTCCAAGGGGTTCCACCGATGCCTTTGCATCCTCAAGGTCCAAAACCCTGCACACTCAATAAAACTGAGTCAAAGAAATTGTCTACGTCAAAGCAGTAAAACATCATGTCATCTATCATAATGCATCATAATCAAGGATAAATGTTTTAACATCATAAAACTCTGGATCACTTGCAAGCAAGTGTCTTCAAAGAATAAGTTTTCTCAGTGCGCCTGAGCGGGATGTTACACCAACTAATGTGAATTCAATTTTAATTAGATTGAATTTAATGATTTAATTATGATGCAGATTTGCCTAATTAATTTGTAGTTGATACTATCTCGATTGAATTTAATGACTAAAGTGTAATGTAGAATTTCTGATTGATTCGAAAGTAATGTTATTTAGATTGAAATGAATGATTGAGGTGTAAGGTAGAATGGTCGATTGGATTTGTATTTAATTTTAATCAGATGGTAATTTAAAGACTAATTTATAATTTAGACTTACCAAATTTAGATTGATAATCAATTTCAAAACCATTGTAAATGTTGACTAGTTTAGACTAGATGAATGGTTGGGTCATTGATGATGTCGTGTATTGGTTTGTGTCATCCCTTGTTTTCATCCTTGGGTGTTTCTTCGACCTGTTGTTGGGTTTGGGGTATGGTTTTCTTATCGGTATTCGGCTCCTAGTGTGTCGGATTATCTAGAGTCCTTGGTTCAGATAGATCATGTTTGCGCCAAGGTTCTTGACGTGCCTATCACCTAGGAACGACATGATTCCTTGTGAGAGGATCATGGCTCGCCCTATGGGATAGCGGTGAATGATAACTTGGCCGAATTCTGTGCATTCTGTGTGAGTGTTCTCGAGCGTTGCAAGTTTCTTTTGGCACATGGGTTGAATGCCTTCAGGAATTTGGATCGCGCACCTTGAGCTTCTAGTCTTTGTTTGTCTAGGCCATTGTATCGGGCAGGGTTGTTGTCCCTTAGCTTGTAGGTGTGGTCATGTTTATGTCGGGTGGGTAGTCATTTTCTCCTTGTTGTCTATGCACGTTTCGCCCAGTTTCTCTTGTGCCAGTGCGGGGAGTCATCGTAGAATGTTTTCTGGAGTACATGCTTGCGTTCATCGTCAGTTGTGTGGTTAATTGTTGTTGTCGTCACCATCTTGCCTTTCACACAAAAATAAAAAATAAAAATTATACTTCTGCTTCGCTTGTAGTCGCGAAGAAGGGGTTGTTACAAGAATAAAATGACTACCCACTCATCCTACTCTGGAAGGTTAGGACCTCCAGGACACATAAGCAACATTCAAGCCCAAGTTCTGATCGATTTTCACCATTTAAGGTCTCAAGGATAGTGACTTTTCTGAGGAACAAGGAGGTGTCTACATCCCGCCCAACACAAGCAAGACCATGCCTACTAAGATAAAGGGGAAACATCAATCAAACCAAACGCAATAATTGCAATGACACACGTAGCTAAAACCTTCCCGATTATTGAGAAACGATCACAATAAAATGTTACAAAGAAAGGTGAAAAAAATCAATTCCAGTAATGACCATCATCAAAAGGAATCCCAAGACCCAAGTCTAGGTTTTCATACGCACTTATCAATCAATACGCACAATGATCCGATCAGAAGGAATCATGCTGCCACATGGGGACAAGCACAATTGTACTAAGGCACAAGATAAACCATTCTAAACCTTCAATCGTGACACAATCCAATACGCCAGAAGTCCAAACTTAATCTATCATACATTAGAAAAAAACGATAAACGAAGCACTCAATCAACAAGTTGAATATGACGCAGGGTAACTACATTCAATACATTTTCTTTCGCACAACGGACGAGTTAGATTTCTTGTTTTCTTATAAGGAATTCATATGTGGTTCTTTTTTAATTTTGAAATGACCTAGATGTATCTCTTTAACAGTTTTAGCAACATAGAAACTATGTGAAGCACAAAGTAACCAACCACAATCTAAAATTCAGCATATAACAACTTCAAGTGTCAATTTACCCTTCCATTCTAGAGGGGGTTTTATTAATCAATAAATCAACTACATTCTTTTAAATCCTCCAGATCAATATTAAACAAAGAATCCATAATCCTGTAGAAACAAAACTTCTAACTGATCTATAATTCAATAATAAATTAAGACTAGACAAACCAAAGCAGTGATTCGTAGTCTATCTCGAGGAAGAATCTATTCCCTACCTTCTATTTTTAAAATACTCAAGAAGTTAAGTTCTATCCTAATTTAACATACGATTTATCTTATTCTTATCAAAACTGAATAAAGTAACTGAGATACAATAGAAAGCAAGTTACGATTCGACAATGTCGTTACTGAATACACTCGGGATAGGCGACTGAGGTAAAAAGGATTATGAATTGATTGCTTATATCCTGCCATAATGTATTTAGATGAGTTGTTGATATTACAAGTATCTAATTTCATTTTAATTTCTCAATTAAAAATTGAGACCAACAATCCCAATCATAAAGATGAAATTATTTTTAACAAACCATAAATAAAGGTGAAGTTGCTATGCTAGCTGTCACATGCACCAACCCTTGAGACAATCACCAATTCTGAGAAAAAATAATCATGCAGTACATTAAGAAAATGACACGTGTAATGTGTGTAAGGTTGGGAGGCTTACGAACAACATTGTGAAGTGTGCCCTTTATTTCTATACATGCCAGTTGGGGAATACGCCTCCGTTGGTAACATTGCAACCTAAAAGTCTGCTAAATGACATTTTCCATTTTATTATTACAATACACATTCGTCAATAATGATCAACTGTTGCAAAAACAATTTAACTATTATAAATGGTTAATCACGATATTCATAATGATCAATTAAACTGTTGTAAAATGATTAATTTATGTGAGTGATAATCGCACTATCATGATTAAAACCTTGAAACTGTTATATAAAAAAAATCATGCTCTAAAGGGATGACCACCATAATAGATACCCTGCCATAAATCCAGCTACCATAATTATGATATAAAAATATTCCTAAATTACAACAACATTGTGAGCTCTAACCACTAAATATTTAAAATCTTTGTGTTATTATTTAAGATCTTTGTGTACTTATATTAAAATCTCTTTGTAATTATAAAAAGGATATTAAAATTTCATCTTATTTAAACCTAAGAATCTCAGAATTAGCCATAATTACCTCTGCCAACTATCACTAAATAGAAATTCACAAAACAAGTAAATATTTAATAATTACATTTTTTAATTAGAAATATTTAAATTCCCCAAAGAAATATCAGAATTTGTGGATAGAAAAAACAAAATAAATCTCAGAAATAAAAACAAGGGAAATCGCCACTGGCCAAATAAATTTTACAAGGGTAAGTACACCATAACTATAGTGTGCAAAAGGTAAGTAATTTCTTACGAAGAATTTATTGAAGGTGCTGGATGGGTTGGCTCACAAGAAAACGTGGCCTTCATGAGGGAGACATAGCCACAAAAGGAAAGCACAGGGCTTGGTCGTCACTCAGAAAATGTGGACAGAAGAAGAGGGAGAGTTCATGGATGTTAGAGAAACTCACAGAGGCTAAAATCATGCAAGCGAAGGGGATCTATAAACAATTTCATAGCAAGGGAAGGGTTAGGTAGATGGAGTTTGAAACAAGAAAAATGTTCCTCTCTTCACACAATCCATTGCTAAGGTTCTGGCCACAAGTTAAAGAAATAAATCCAGAATAAACATATAATACACATACCCACGAGTTGAATCCCCCCTCATGCAATCCAACAATATTATAAAAGCGCAAGCCAGGGGTTTGGGTTTGGTGTTCGTTCTAGCCACGAGAAGACTTATACAAACTCCCGAAAAATAAAAACGATACACAACCAACATTGAACTGCAATACATACAAGGATTATAAAAACACAGGCAATAATATCACCGTTGCAACTATCATTATGCCACAAGAATAATAGAAAGCATGAATACAAACTGGAATGAATAATAGTTGTTGCACTACCAGAATTGGACTACAAATGATTAAACAATGGGCGCTCTGTTTGTAATAGGGACCATAAACTACATATGGATGTAGTCTGTCTTGGGTGAATCATAAAACCTTACATTAAGAACAAATGCAGAGTGATGAACCCAAAATTCATACCATATAGATGTAAATTAGCATGCATCGAACTAACTAAAATTGTCAAATTTAGACGTGTGTACCTTGAGAGAAGGTGAAGGTTTCACTGATGCTATCCCGCTGTAGCGATCCATCTGGCTCCTGCTTTCCAACCGTTGAGACCTCGCGGGTACCTCACAGCCAATGCTAGGGGTACTCTTTCCCCCCTGAGCCCCCTTAGACGCAAAGGGGATACACACACAATACCTGAGAATTATAGATCCCATCTCACCTCTCAAGGTCGATCTACCACTCATTATCTGAGTTGGGTTTCCTAACTCCGACAAGAAAATTAAGTCAAGACAAAATTCCAGCAGCGTAACATTACGCTTACCAGACGTGATCCATACTCCTCCTCCACCATCATTTTTATAGAGTTTTCTTAGTGATTACTTTCCCAAAACCTCATTAGATTATTTTTATTAAATTTAATTAGTTTAAACCTCTCTTATACACATGTCACCCGATCCCTTAGTTGCACCAGAAAATCAATTTATTAATTAATTAAATTCCCCTATTTCCCTCACCCACCTAAAAGCGTTCCTAGAAACACTCCTCGGTGTCACTTTATTTCCTTACGTTTCTTAAATGACCGATGCCTTTCTTAAAACCTAGTTGAATTCAGAATTAGAAGGTTCCAAGGACTAGATTCCCTACTCTGTTAGAAATTTCCCTTTTTCTTAAGTTTCCCCTTTTCTGCTTAGTTCAAATTTAGCAAGTTTAGATAAAAAAAACAATTTATCCTTTTAATAATTTAATCATTCATTAAAGTTTTTACTTTAATAATCAAAGTTTGAATTTTTCTTTACCCCCTTCTTGCTACATGTCTATTTAGTTTTTTTTTTTGTTCAAGGGTTCTACTTAGACCTAGGCTTTAAATTCACTAGGGTTGGTGATAGTTCTTAAGGGAAAAAATTGTTATTAAACTTACTCATAACATCATTCATTTTAAGGTTGACCAGGTCATGAGGCATAATTTTCTATGTAATATGTTTATTAACTTACCATAGTGGAAATCACGACGTGCCCTTCAGGATGCGCTACGTGCTCGAAGGGTTTCACTCGCTTATATTATGTTTATATTTGCGCGACATGCCCTTCAATATTCATTATGTGCTCCAAGGGTACCACACGCCTCTTGACTAAATTTGGTAGATGTCAAACCCCTGGAGTCAATACTCCATCAGGTGACCTTGTAGAAGACTAAGGGCCTCTAAGGAATAAAGACCCTGCCTTATTGCGCGCCCCTTAGAATCATCGCAAGTGACTGTCAGAATCTTCCTTCACGACATTGTGGATATCTCGAACTAGGTAATCATTAACCTACAGTTCGAGCCATGGCAAGAGTGCTAGTATGTTGTGGCAGGGCTTCTTCCACACCTTTACCTCAATGTATCTGGTTGTCGAGCGTGACCCATTTACTCCAAATGTGAGTGTGGTAAAAAATCTATCGTCAGCCTGCATCCATGAACGAAACATCTCAACAATAACAATTAACATCATAAACATAGTTACCAACTTAACGAGAACTCTACAAAGTTCTCATTTTTTGGGGGGTCAAGCTTTTTACCTCATTTTTAAAAATGGTGCTACCAGTAGCACACTCCTCCATTTTTAGGTGGTTTTTCATATTTTAAATTTTCTGATACATAAGGTTTCCACTTTGTTTTTTTAAATGCTCGTTTTTTCATTTATTTTCAAAAGTTTCAATTTTTTTTTT
>SNQJ01S0000659.1:87447-119292 GCA_010110895.2 Picea sitchensis | reverse complement strand
TAAAAACAATATATATATATATATATATAGCCCAAAAAAACTTTAGAAAGTTAAAAAAAATCCCAAAAATTTAAAAACATATAAAAAAACCCAAATTAAGAAACTTAAAATAAAAATTTTAATACAAAATTTAAATAAAAATTAACAAAAATAAGTAGAAAAGCCTTGAAATTAAAATTTATATTAAAAACTTAACAAAATAAAATTTACACAAAATTCTAAAAAAAATAAATATAAACCAATGTTATAATATAACATTGTTATATTATAACAATGTTATACTAGCATACCCCCTAAGAGGGTTAATGAGAATGCATAAGTAAATTCAGACAAGTTTTTAGTTTTTTATTATGAATATGATATTGTCTCATAATAAAATATAAATTATGTGGCTATTAAAATATATTAAATTGAATATAAAAGTAATAAATTTATATACCAACTTTATATATAAAGTAATTGAAAGTAAAATAGATTATGGTTAAAACTTTTTAATGGTGTTTTTTTACAGTAGAGACTTGTAATTCTTTCCATGCTCACTATGAAGTTCACACTTTTGTTATTACATCAAAATTTAGGAGAAAATGCGGTGCCCTAAAAAGCTATAGGGAAAAGAAATTAACATATTATAAAGAGATAATCAAACCTAATTTAGAACATTAAAACTACATCTATTTTGACAAGTGTAAAGCATGTGTATCCAAACTATTTTAAATTTATGTTTATTTTAGATTTTAAGAATAGAAAATAATTATGTATTTTTACTTATAAATTTTCTTTTCTTTTAAAATATATTCAAGTTGGTTATAATGTTATTAAACTTAATAAAATTCGAAATTGATTCATATATATATATATATATATATATATATATATAATCTCTCATACATAAAGAAGAGAGAATATATTTTATTTTTTTTTAAACATTTTTACTAATTTAAATTAAAAATATTAGATTTATAATTCATTACAATACAATATATTCTGTACTTTATTATAAGTCTAATAATATTTATAAAAAAAATTAAAATATTTTTAAAATTTTATTATAAACTTTTTTTTCATATTAACGATATGTATTAACAAACTTTTTTTTTTATATTAAAATATATTTTAATTTTTTTTTAAAAAGGTAATATTAACTTAATAAGAAATAACCGCTTTTACACTTAAAATAATGAGGACAATTTAAAACAATAAATTTATGCACTGATCAACAAATATTAACGTGAAAATGCCTTCAATTCCACCGTACAAATAGATCTATCACTGTGGGATGGTACGAATGAGACGTGGAATTTAAAATAACCATGCGTTATATGACGCCTAAGTATAGAGGTCATGTCATTATATGCACATGAATGGCCTATATTGACATTGGCCATTAATTTGACATATGTACATTCACTAAAATAAATCTTCATCAATTATTTGATATTGGCCATTAATTTTTACTATAAAAATTTTTACATTTCAATAAATTTAATATTGGCCATTAATTTTTACTATAAATTTGTTTACATTTCAATAAATTTAATGATGTACAATGACGTTGTTTAACAGTAAAATGAAGTTTTTACTATAAATATTAAATATAACAGAAAATTGATATGAAGCAACAATTAAAATGAAGTGCAGTAAGAATGTTTAATCGTAAAATGAAGGGTGCTCACAAAGTTTAACCGGCGTCAATTTTTTATTAGACAGGTGAGGTGAAAACGAAATTGCACACTGGTACAATCTTATTTTATTAAGGTCGATGAGAAAAGCAATTTGCAGGTCAAATTTGGTTTGACTCATTTTGGGCGACCTCTCAGGAATATGGTAAACTACTACGATAGACATGAATTGACCAACGAGCTACCGCATTTTTAGTGTAGTTATCAATGTACTGACCGCTTAAGTTAAAGGCGATGACAGATGGGTAAAGAATGGTACAGTTTAAGTTAAAGGTAATGACAAAGGGGTAAAGAAGAATGATATATGTGAGTAGTGAGAGTTGTTTTTCAAAACCTATCAACATGTTGACAAGTTTTCTAAAAACTAACACTAAGATGTTTTTGGCATAATTATAACATAGTTATAATATGAATATTATATTATAACATAGTTATATTATAACTATGTTATAATATATAGCTGTTATAATATTAATGGGATTTGGGCTAGGCCTGTTGGGGGTAGAGGCGATGCCGGACATCGTCGAGCCCTCCTGTGGACCTCGCCCAGGACCCTTGGGTGTCCATAGGACATGGGCTAGGCCCACGGGGAGGCTGAAGCGATGCCTAGCCTAGGTCCTGTGGACACCCACGGGACCTGGACCAGGCCCACGGGAAGGCTAGAGCGATATTGAACATTGCCCAGCCCTCCCGTGAGCCTGACCCAAATCTCATTCATATTATAACATAGTTATATAATATTAACTATCTTATAATATAACATAGTTATTATTATAACTTTATTATAACTATGTTATAATATAATCTAGTTATAATAAAACTATGTTATAATAGTAACATTGTTATATTATAACTATTTAGTTATATTATAATATTTTTACATTAGTAACATATTATAAAAAGAAATTAAATAAATTTGTAACTTAGGTAAATTTAATGTTTTTGTTAATTTTGTTTTATTTTAGATGTTTTTTTGTTTTTAATTATTGAATTTTGATTTTTTTTTTTTTAATTTTAATTTTTTTTTTTTTAAGTTTGAATGGATTCTTGGCTCTTCTTTTAAAAACAAAAAAAATTATTTTTGTTTTTTAAATTATTGTTTTATGGGGAAATTTTAATTTCTTTTTCATTTCTTTCTAGTTTTTCTTAATTTTTCACAATTGTGTTAGCTCATAAATTTTCTTAACTTATATGTTTTGAATATGGTCAATATAATAATAATTTTAAGAAATTATTTATGTTTCATTCAATGTAACTTGTATTTACTATTTTTTTATTAAAAGTAAAAAGTTATTAAAAAGTGGCGTTGAATTTTTAAAGTATATTGTGATATTTTCATGGCATTATGTATTACCTTGTGCTTTGCGTGATAATAACATTTAAAAAGTAAACATTTAAGGGTTTATTTTATGATTTTGTTTATACTAATGATGAGTTCTTTTACCACATTATAAAAATGTGTCATTTTCATACCCCAATTTTAAAATGGGTTCTACCGGTAGCAATACTTTTTAATTTGATGGGTGATTTTGAGGTTTTGGTTTTATTGGTACCAAGTGATAAAAATACGATTTCAAATGATCTCAAAATT
This sequence comes from Picea sitchensis, assembly GCA_010110895.2. Classification (NCBI taxonomy): domain Eukaryota; kingdom Viridiplantae; phylum Streptophyta; class Pinopsida; order Pinales; family Pinaceae; genus Picea; species Picea sitchensis. The sequence goes on along the minus strand of SNQJ01S0000659.1, from coordinate 116,022 downwards.
CAACATTTAAAAAAAAACAAAAATCAAAAACAATTTTTTTGTTTTTAGGTGTTCATTTTAAGGTTTTTCTGAGCTATTGTCTAAGTTTTGAAAGCTATGTTTGAGAAATGTTGTAATTTTGACCCCGTTTTAAAAACTGGTGCTACCGGTAGCACCACTTTTTGATTTGGGGGTTCATTTTGATGTTTTTTATGAAAAAATATGGGTTTTTTGGGCACGAGTTCTCGTTTTAAGGTCACGGTTCTCATTAAGTTGGTAACTATGTTCATAATATCTAGTCATATGTCACATATGTAATATCAAAAACATCCAAACCATAACAGTCCACTCCCTGACTCGATCCAGAGTCCAAGGAGATCCCTTGATGCCATCAACATCCTGAAACGTATAGGGTCTTGCACACTCAGGGAAACCAGTCAATAACACCTGTCGATATAAATATAACAAGATAACATATCATCAAATCATAAACATCTCATAATCATAATCACCAATCAATTATATGATGAATCAGATCACTTGCACACACGTGTCCTCAAAGAATAAGTCCAATCTGGTGTGCGCAAGAGTGGGATGTTACATACACACCCTCTTGTTTTAAACTTCATCCAGAAGTTTCACAGTATATAAGTGTCGAAATAAATATCTCATAATGTCTATATGTCTAGCTATCATACAAAAATGGAAATTGTTGATGCATATCATGTGCGTCCTCCCTGGTCACTGATTGAGGACTATAGTTGTCACACTGGAACCTAACCTAATCTACTGTTTGACGTCGTAGCTATTGAATGCGATGGTCCAGAATGCAGATTGACTCTGATGTGAATGCACCTTGATCCGATACTTGCAAGGAACTCATGGAAATCACATGTGTAGGGTCACTAACATAATGTCTCAAAACAGATATTTGAAAAACATCGTGCATACACCTCAAAGAATCAGGTAAGTCTAGTTGATAGGCCAAGAGCCCATTCCTTTCCACAATATTGAAAGGTCCCACGAACCTAGGAGAGAGTTTATCCCCCTGTCCAAAATTGATCGAAATATTGTGTGGTTTCACTCGCAGGAAGACTCGATCACCAACTTCATAACTATGATTGACACGATGCGTATCAACATAACTCTTCTATCGATCATGTACTTCCATGATCATTTGTATTAATGTTTTCATTTGATATTCTATCTCATGGATCGCTTTCAGTCCCACCAGGACCCTATCCTCAATATGATTCAAACTCAAAGGCATCTGACACGATCGCCTGTAAAGAAACTCGAATGGCACCTCATCCCTTAGTTGCACTAGAAAATCAATTTATTAATTAATTAAATTCACCTATTTCCCTCACCCACCTAAAAATTATCATCGTTGTCCCTTTATTCCCTTACGTTTCTTAAATGACTGATGCCTTTCTTAACACCTAGTTGAGTTTGCAATTAGAAGGATCCAAGGAAAAGATTCCCTACTATGTTAGAAATTTCCCTTTTTCTTAAGTTTCCCCTTTTTTTGCTTAGTTTAGATTTAGCAAGTTTAGATAAAAACAACAATTTATTTGTTTAATAATTTAATCATCCATTAAAATTTTTACTTTAATAACAAAATTTTGAATTTTTATTTACCACCTTCTTGTTACATGTCTATTTAGTTTTTTTTTTGTTCATAGGTTCTATTTAGACCTAGGTTTTAAATTCTCTAGGATTCAAGATATTTCTTAAGGTAAAAAATTGTTATTAAACTTACTCATAACCTCATTCATTTTAAGGCCAACTAGGTCCTAAGGAGGCATAAGTTTCTAGGTAATAGGTTTATGAACTTACCATAGTTGAAATTGCGAAGTTCCCTTTAGGGTGCACTACGTCCTCCAAGGGTGCCACTCACCTACATTCCATTTTTATTTGCGCGACATGCCCTTCAAGATGCACTACCTACTCCAAGGGTGTCACTTGCCTCTTGAATGAATTTGGTAGACATCAAACCCTTGGAGTCAATACTCCGTCAGCTGACCTTGTTGGAGACTAAGGGCCTCTAAAGAATAAAGACCTTGCCTTATTGTGCACCCCTTAGAATCATCGTGAGCTTCTTTCATAGTCTTCCCTCACGACATCATGGATCTCTCGAAATAGGTAATCGTTAACCTACAGTTCGACACATGGAAGGAGTGCTAGTATGTTGTGGAAAGGCTAGTTCCACACCTCTCCCTCAATGTCTCTGGTTGTTGAGCGTGACCCCTTTACTCCAAATGCGACTCTGGTTCGAAAACTATCATCATCCTGCATCCATCAACGAAACATGTAAGAAATAACAATCAACATCATAATATCTAGTCATATGTCACATATGTAATATCAAAAACATCCAAACCATAACAATCCACTCCTTGACTCGATGTGAAGTCCAAGGAGATCCCTTGATGCCATTGACATCCTCAAATGTCCAGGGTCATGCAAACTCAGGAAAAGTAGTCAATAACAGTTGTCGACATAAATATACAAGGATAACATATCATCAGATCCTCAACATCTCATAATCATAATGAACAGTCAATTATATAATGAATTGGATCACTTTCACACAAGTGTCCTGAAATAATAAGTCCAGTCAAGTATGCACAAGAGCGGGATGTTACATATGCCCCCTCTTGTTTTAAACTTTGTCCCGAAGTTTCACAATATATAAGTGCCAAAATAAATATCTCATAATTTCTATATGTCTAGATATCAAACAAACATGCAAATTGTTGATGCATATCATGTGCCTCCTCCTAGGTCATAGAGTGCGGAATATAGTTGTCCCACTGGACCTTGACCTGAATGCATATTAGCTCTATCTTGAGCACACCCTCATCTGATACCTACAAGGAACTCATGTCAATAACATGTGTAGGGTCACTAACATAATGTCTCAAAACAGATACGTGAAAAACATCGTGGATACGCCTCAAACAATCAAGCAAGTCTAGTTGATATTCCATAGGCCCCTTCCTTTGCACAATATCAGAAGGTCCCATGAACCTAGGAGAGAGTATATCCCCATTTCCAAACTTGATCGAACTCTTGTGCAGTTTCACCCACAAGAATACTCGATCACCAACTGTGTAACTACGGTCGACACGATGTGCATCGACATAATTCTTATGTCGATCGTGTGCTTCCTTGATTCTTTGTCTTATTGTTTGGATTTGATATTCCATCTCTTTGATCACTTCCAGTCCCATCGGGACCCTATCCTCAAGCCGATCCCAACTCAAAGGCATCTGACATGATCGCTCATAAATAAACGCGAATGGAGCCATCTTAATGGTCCTTTGATAACTGTTGTTATATGAAAATTATACCAATGGAAATAATTCCTCCCAATTCTTATGTTGGTCCATCACATACATGTGCAACATATCCTCTAGGATTTTGTTCGTTCGTTCGGTCTGCCCATTTTTCTCTGGGTGATACATAGTACTAAAGTTAAGTTGGGTTCACAAGGCCTCTTGGAAACTAGTCCAAAATCATCCCATAAACACAGATCCTCAATCGAATATAATATTCTTAGGCATGCCATGCAGCCTCACAATCTCATTGATGAAAACGCTTACGATGTCAGGTGCCTGATACATCGTATGGATAGGAATAAAATGAGAACTCTTTGTCAAAGTGTCGACTACCAAAAAAATTGAGTCCTGTCTCCTTGTCGTCAATGGCAATCCAACAATGAAATCCATCGAAATGAAATCTCTAGACATCTTGCCACATAGTTGACTATGTCTACCTTCATTCCTTTCCATAGGAATAAGGGTTTAAGGTATGCCCTCATCTCTGTGACTCTCGAATGAGCCATGTACACTGCTTTATGAGCCTCGTTTAGGATCAATCTCCTCAACTCGTCATTGGGTGGTACGTAAATCCGATTTTTAAATCTCGATAATCTGTCACTGTCCACATTAAATCCCTCAAATTTTGGTACCATCATTGTGTTTTGTCTGATAAAATCTTGGACCTCTTTGAACCAGTCATCGTCGTGATATCAAATTAGAATCATTTTATGTAGATTCATCTGAAGAGGAATCACTGAAAATATGCATGGTCTCCGACTCAATGCATCAACCACTATGTTCATTATTCCTTTTATGTAATTAATCTCGAAATCGTACTCTCTAAGAAACTCCGACCAACGCCTTTTTCGCTCGTTCAGGTCGCTTTGGATAAAAATGTGCTACAAACCATAGTGGTCCATTTTTACTTCAAATTTTCATTTGATCAGGCAGTGTCTCCAAAATCTCAAGGCATATACAATGGCTAATAACTCCAAATCATACGTCACATAGTTCTCCTCATGCCTTCTCAACTTTTTTGAGATGTAAGCGATCACACGACCATATTGCATCAATACTTTGCCTAAGCCTTCCTTGGATGTGCTAGTGCATACCAATAAGTCCTCGTCCATGTCAGGGACCTTTAGTATCGTCACTTTCATCAATAATTCCTTGATCCTCTGAAATGCTTCCAGGCATTTCTCGGTCCAAACAAACTTATTGTTCTTCTTCTGCAATTCTATAATCGGATTTTCTATCTTTGAAAAACCAACGACGAATCGTCGATAGTATATCACTAAAACCATGAAGCTACACACTTTCGAGATAGTTATGAACATATTCCATTCCATAATAGCCTCATCCTTTGTCAGATCCAAAGTGATACCTTCATCGGAGATGACATGCCCTAAGTAATGAATCTTCTATTGATAAAACGAGCATTTCAACAATTTCCCCAAAAAATTGTTTTCTCATTGACACTATAGTACCAGGTGCACGTGTTCGCCATTCTTCTCCATCCTCCAAGAATATATCAAAATATCGTTAATGAATACTTGGACAAACTTGTCTAAGTATTCGCGAAACACCCCATTCATCATGGTCAGAAATAACCTTGAGGCGTTTGTGAGTCCAAACGGTAAAACAAAAAACTCGTAATGTCCAAACCTCGTCTTAAAGGTGGTCTTAGGGATGTCATCCTCCTTGATCCACAACTGGTGATACCCCGATCTGAAGTCAGTTTTCGAAAACACCATCGTGCCTTTCATCTTATAAAACATATTGTCAATCCTTGGAAACAGATATTGATTCTTGATCGTTTCCTTGTTCAATTGATGATAGTCAATGGAGTGTTTCCATGACCCATCCTTATTTCGTATAAAAATAAAAGGCGCACCCCATGGTGACACACTTGGATGTATAAGTCATAGATCCAACAACTCCTTCAATTTCATTTTCAACTCTTGTAACTACGGGGTCAAAATCCGATAAGGCGTTCTTGCTATCAGTTTAGTTCCCAGTTTTAGGTCGATGGTAAATTCCAACTCCCTCTCGGGTGGAAACCCTGGTAACTCCTATGGGAAGACATTCACAAAATCTCGTACTACCATAAGGTTTTCCAGTTCTTCTGCCACACCTTTTTCATTTAACGCAGGATTGCATATAGTTGGAATCCCTTGTGCATATCTTCTGTAGTTGTAGGGAAGATATGAACCTTAAGGAAACTCCCTAGTTCATGCCTACAATAACGCGTCTTTTTCCATCATCATCGACTAAGCTTAACCGTTTTGTCTTACAATTGAGTATTGCCTCATGCAATTCCAACCAGTCCATTCTGATCATGAAATCATAAGACCTTAAGATACTGACGTACATGTTGGCCCTCATGACAAACTCTCCCATCTTAAGGCTAAATCCCGTAACGTTTCCTCCAACCTTATGTTTGGCTCTCAAAGCCATTTCTACAAAGATAAACTCGTCTTGTTTGACTTCCTTTACCTTAATTCTTTTTAGTGTTGCACCATAAATAAAACACTCCTTAGCACCTAGATCTATCAAAATATTAAGGGTCCGGTTAGTGACAGTACTTAGTGTCTCGAGCACAGTCGACTAGTGCTCTACCTGGTGGTTATTCACCTCTGTATGAATCCAATGGGCCTTTCCAAAATCCCCCATGGTAGTGGGTCCAGCTAATCTAGATGCTCTGGTCCTCTAAAATGGACAATCATGTTGGTAATGTGGCTCTCCACATGTCCAACACCCTTTCTTTGGCTCAGTACTCTTGGTACTTGAAGTAGAAGCTGACGACCCACTGGCCTAGAACCCTAGTTTGTTCTGTTGAACATGCCTAAGCTGTTGTTTTTATGGTCGATGTTGTTGCTGGTGATGTGGTCCTCTGTAAGGATTCTTCTATTGAGGTTTTGGTTTCCGAGGAGTAGCGAAGGTGGATCCTCTCAAAGTGAGTTGATTCCCTGCTACAAGACTAACTGGTGTATGATGTTTTTGCGCACCAGATGTTGTCGGTCTTGTCGATCTTTCGAGAGTCCTGCTCTAACCCCTTCTAATGAGCTCCTACTCTGCTATGAGTGCCTTCTGGACAATATCATGCAAGGTTTGAGGCATCGGAATCCTCACCTTTGCACGAATGTTGACACTAAGGTGGAACAAAAACTTGTTGACCTTAAGTTTCTCAGTATTCATGTGGGGAGGATACCGAGGCAGCTCCATAAAATGGACCTCATACTCGAGCATTGTATGGCCTCCCTATCGCAAGGCATTGAACTCGTTCAGATGATTCTCACTGAATTCCTTAGACATATACCTCTCCTGGAATAGTTCTCATGACATGCCTTCGATGGCCATATTCAATTGCGGTCGGAGCATCTTCCACCAAAGAAGATTGCTCCCTTTCAGTTGAAATACTTCCATGCAGACCTTCATATTGTAGCTGTAGTCACGAAGTGTAAATCACATCGCCATATTCTCCAACCATGCGTCAACAGTTGCGTTGTCTGGGGACAAAAGCACACGGGAAAATTGACCTTCTCGAGTTCGTAGTGAATGCTACTAGTACCAACCGGGGTGTGTGGTGGACCCTCAGGAGGTTTTGGTTCCATGGACACATCTCTATCTAAACAAATGATCATTGCCTCAAACATCCTCTAAAGGACCTCATCAGCCCAACCATATCACCTACAACTATCTTTTCTTTCTCGACAACCTGTTCATCTCCCTGGGGATTAGAACCCTATTGGGGGAGTCACGCCTCCTCCCCTATTACCCGATCACCTGTCTCCTCGACGTCCTCTAACCATGATTACCTACACAAATACAAATCAATTTTATCTAGCGACATTTTATAATCAAGTATTCAATCAATGGAATTCGTAGTGATCCCAAGTCGCACGTCGAACTGGCTCTTATACCATATGTAACGAACCCCTTCATTCAAACAACAAGACTCGCATAACAAGTACATAATTTTTGTTATATTTTTTTTTTAGGAAAGTAATACGGCATTACACTCAACATCACAACATGTCGATGGACTCAACGCATGTAATTCACTCAACGTACAACATAACGACCTAACATAGTAGCACATCATGCAATTGGAATCAACATATGACATGCAATTAGATGAAGAATAAAATGACTACCCTCCCATCCAACCCTGTAAGGTTAGGACCTCTTGGACACATAGGAAACTCTCAAGCCCACGTTTCCATCGATTTTGACCATTTAAGGTCTCAAGGATGGCAACTGTTCTAAGCAACAAGGTTTCTACATCCCTCCCGACACAAGCAAGACCATGCCTACTAAGCTAAAGGGGAAACATCAATCCAACCAAACGCAACAACTTGAATGACACAAGTAGCTAGACCCTTCTCGACGAGTGAGAAACAGTCACATTAAAAAGCTACAAAGCAAGGTCCAAAACATCAATTCCAATAATGAACATCATCAACAGGAAGCCGAAGACCGAAGGTCAGGTTATCATACACACTTATCGATCAATGCACGCAACGATCCAATCATAAATAATCATGCTTCCACATGGTGACAAGCGCGATTATACTAAGGCGCAACCTAAACAATTATAAACCTTCAATCGTGACACAATCCAAGGCACCAGAACTCCAAACTTAAGTTTTCATACATGAGATGAAATCTATAAACAAAGCACTCAACAAACAAGTTGAATATGATGCATGGTAACTACATTCAATACATTTTATTGTGTGCAATGAATTAGATAGATTTCTTGTTTTCTTAGAAGGCAGTCATATGTGGTTCCCTTTTAATTGCGCAATGACCTAGATGTATCTATTTAACCATTTTACCAACATAGAAACTATGTCAAGAACAAAGTAACCAACCACAATCTAAAATTCAACATACAACAACTTCAAGTATCAATTTACCCTTCCATTCTAAAGGGGGTTTTATTAATCAATGGTAAACAAAGAAACCATAAACATGTAGAAAGAAAAATTCTAACAGATCTATAATTCAATAATAAATTAAGACTAGACAAACCAAAGCAAAGATTCCCAGTCTTAGCTCAAGGAAGAATCTCTTCCCTACCTTCTATTTTTAAAATACTCAAGAAGTTAAATTCTATCCTAATTTAACATACAATTTATCCTAGGCTTATCCAAACTGAATAAAGTAACTGAGATACAACAGAAAGAAAGTTATGATTTGACAATATTGTTACTGAATACACTTGGAATAGGCGACTGTGGTAAAAACGATTATGAATCGATTGCTTGTATCCTGGAAGAATGTATTTAAATGAGCTGTTGATATTACAAGTATCTAATTTCATTTTAATTTCTCAATTAAAAGTTGAGACTGACAATCTGAATCATAAAGATGAAATTATTTTTAACAAACCAGAAATAAAGGTGAAGTTGTTATGCTAGTTGTCACATGCACCAACCCNAACTGAATAAAGTAACTGAGATACAACAGAAAGAAAGTTATGATTTGACAATATTGTTACTGAATACACTTGGAATAGGCGACTGTGGTAAAAACGATTATGAATCGATTGCTTGTATCCTGGAAGAATGTATTTAAATGAGCCGTTGATATTACAAGTATCTAATTTCATTTTAATTTCTCAATTAAAAGTTGAGACTGACAATCTGAATCATAAAGATGAAATTATTTTTAACAAACCAGAAATAAAGGTGAAGTTGTTATGCTAGTTGTCACATGCACCAACCCTTGAGACTATCTCCAATTGTGACAAAAAATAATCACGGGGTACATTAAGAAAACAACATGCATAAGGTGTGTGCATTTGGGAGATTTACGAAAAACATTGTGAAGTGTGCCCTTTATTTTTATACATGTCAGCTGGGCAATACGCCTTTGCTAGTAACATTTGAAACTAAAAGTCTGCTAAATCATATTTGCCATTTTATTATTAGAATACACATTCCCTGATAACGATCAATTGTTGTGAAAACAATTTAACTATTAAAAATTGTTAATCATGATATTCATAAAGATCAATTAAATTGTTGTAAAATGATTAAGTTATATGAGCGATAATTGCACTATTATGATTAAAACCTTAAAACTGTTATATAAAAGCAATCTTGATCTAAAGGGATGACCACCATAACAAGTACCTTGCCATAAATCTAGCCTCTATAATTATGATATAAAACTTTTCCTAAATTACAGAAACATTGCTAGCTCTAACCACTAAATATTTAAAATCTATGTGTGATTATTTAGGATATCTGTGTACTTATATTAAAATCTCTTTGTAATTATAAAAAGGATATTAAAATCTCAGCTTATTTAAACCAAGGAATCTTGGAATTAGTAATAATTACCTCTGCCAACTGTTAGCAAATAGAAATTCACAAAACAAGGAAATATTTAATAATTACATTTGTGAACTAGAAATATTTAAATTCCCAAAGAAATCTCATAATTCGCAAATAAAAAAAACAAAATAAATCTCAGAAATAAAAACAAGGTAAACTGCCACTAGGCAAATAAATTTTACAAGGGAAAGTGCACCATAACTACAACATGCACAAGGTAAGTAATTCATTATGCAAAATTTATCGAAGGTGTAGGATGGGTTGTCTCATAAGAAAACATGACCTTCTTAAGGGAGACGTAGCCACAAACGGAAAGAGCAAGGCCTGTCTGTCACTCAGAAAATGTGGGCAGAAAAAGAGGGAGAGTTCATGGGCGTGAGAGGAACCCAGAGAGGCAAAAATCATGTAAGTGTTGGGGATCTATAGACAATCGCTGGAAAATGGAAGGGTTAGGTCGCTAGAGTTTGAAACAAGAAAAATATTCCTCTCTTTGTGCAATCCATTGCTAAGGTTTTGGCCATAAGTTAAAGCAATAAATCCAGAATAAAAATATAATACACAGCCCCACGAGTTGAATCTCCCCTCACACAATCCAACAAGATTATAAAAGTGCAGGCCAAGGGTTTGGTTCCGGTGCTTTTTCTGGCCACAAGAAGACTTAGACAAACTCCCAAAAAATAAAAACGATACACATCCAACATTGACCTGCAATACATACAAGGATCATAAAAATGTAGGCAATAATATCACCGGTGCCACAAGAACAAGAGAAAGCATGAAGACAAAATGGAATGAATAATGGTTGTTGTGCTACCGGAATTGGACTACAGATAATTAAACAAGCGACACTCTGTGTGAAATAGACACCATAAACTGTAGATGGATGTAGTCTCTCTTGGGTGAATCATAAATCCTTACATTAACAAAAAACGTAGAGTGATGAACCAAAAGTTCTTACCATCTATATGTAAATCAGCATGCATCCAACTAAATAAAATTGTGAAATTTAGATCTGTGTAGTTTGAGCGAAGGTGAAGGTTACGTTGTTGTTGTCTTGTCCTCATGATCCTTCTTGCTAATCACTGAGACCTCACTGATACCTCCAAACCACCACTAGGGGTACCTGTAATGAACCTCAAATTTATCATAATTTTTTTTTTCTTTGGTACATTATCCTCTTAATTAAGCAAAGTTTATCATCTCATAAGATGGGTTTTTACATTTCCCTTTTTGGCTTGGAGTAACCCTTTGTCATACTAACTTACACATAAGAGAGGTTCCATCGAAATATAGGCATTTTTCTAACTCCTATATCTTACTATATATATATTATTACTTACATGTATTCACCCATACGCTAGGATTTGAATTTCCGTTTCCCTAATTAAGAGAGTCGGGCTAATTGGACTTTGCATACAATTTTATAATCATGAGATTAATTGTTTGTACTCCTACCTAACTATATCGATATTAGAAATCCAATACATACAGGAATGGGCTACTAGTATTAAAGGTGATTTATGAGTGGTTAAGAATGTGTTTTCTCTGATGGTTTCGTTTTAGTTATGATACGGTTTGTCTCCACCTTAACGAACCGAACCCCGACTCGTCCTGCATAGATCACTGTGTAACTAACTAACTACCCGTCCTCATCCTGTTGGTGTAAAGGAAGGATCATTTCAAAGATGAAGGTATAGCGACCGATTATTTACATTGGATAGTCATAGTTTTACTATTGTTTAAGTTCGTATCTTCGACATTTAAGGGAGGCAGGTTTACCTGTCAGGAGGTGTTAAAGCTCTGTCCTGGAATTAATTAGGTCTTACTAACCTCAGTCCCGATGCCTCATCCTCCTATTCTTCCCAATCCTGATGCGCCAACCTTTCCCTAACACATGGATTGTACTTCTCGAGCTGTCAAGGGTGGTACTCATCCCTCGTAGGTTTGTGGCGGTCTCATTCCTGCTCTTGTGATTCCGAGGAGGAGGGTTCTATATTATTCATTATTTCCACAGGGAAGTTCTACCGCCTCTATGGCCATCAATGGTGAATTCAGTGGCAACATCCGACTACCTAGTAAGATTCTATGGAACTATCATATCTTAAGTTCAAAACCAGAGGGTTCATGCTGTGGGTTATGAAAATCTTTACTTCCTGTATTAGGTTCAGAGTCTATGCAATTTCTCCCTTCATTTTAATGTCGACTATAGAAGAGGCTTTTACCGAGAATCACCACCGTGATCTTAAAGCCCTATTTTGCATCCTCTGTTTGTGTCCCATGGGATTCTTCCGGTTCCTTTTGTTTTACTCTGAGATTAGTAACTGTTTCGGGAGTCACTTCTGTGTAGCACAGAAAGGGTTTATTCATACGTCGTATAGAGATTCCAGGGGAATAAAAGGTCCACCATATCTATCCCCCACTGTGATTGATGCATTTTATTTTGTTTATAGTGGTGTTCTACCAGTAATTTATCTCTTACTGAGTTGGGGTACTTTCCCGAGAACGTCTATTCTTTATATGTATGATGCCATCCCTTACGTTCTTCATTTTTGTTCATACAGGGTTTTTGTTTATAATAGATTGAACTTCTTGATTCACAGTGCTATTTCCTCTGTTAAGTATTTTTTTTAATTCTGTGGCAAAAGGGATATCTTTGTATTAATGTTGGGACTCTATTTGTTACCAGGTACCCACCAGAAGTTCTAGGCATCATTATCTCCTCGACCAGGGTCACATTATAAAACCAGGCACGACAACTGGAGGCTATGGTGTTTTCAGCCCTTAAGTTAAGCAGTCTGGCATCATTGTGGTACTCAAAATATACATTTATAATTTAAAGTTTAATTGTGTACTTTACTAATGTTTTTCCTGTGATGGTCGAATGCAGGGATGTCCACTTCTTGGCGCAGGTACTAGCCTCTGCTCAACGTGACAAAGGTATTCGGGTTCCATAAAAAAATGGCTCTCAACTCGCTTCTTAAATCAAGCATGGATTTCATGATTCTGTTCGTAGTTTTCTGTTGTTAGAAGTAACATCACTTTATGCACCGCTTTCCTATGCCAGATGTCTGAGGGGGTTTAAATCCCATTTTCTTTTTTGTTAAAGATCCCTTTAAGGATATATATATATATATATATATATATATACACACACACACACACACACACACACACATTCATAGTCAATCTTGATGTATGAAAGGACTGATAGCCCAAATACTAGAAATGGCGGACAACTCTAAGTATTACTTGCTTGGGAAATTCTTATATATGTTAAGCATAGTAATGGAGGAACAGTGATAACTATTTTGGGAAAAAGGATTATCTTCGATGTTTTGTACATTACTTTTGTGATTTAAAGGTATTCGAAAAATCTTTAACAGTTATAATGGCCATCATTACTGGACTTTGTTGATGACTGTATGGATAGTCTCTTGTTATCAAAAACTGTCTATTTGGACTTTACCCCCAAAAAAATCATTCGGAGGTAGGGTTTCACATTCCAAATATCTGTGTTTATTTTTGTAGAGTTATTGTCCGTTTGATAGATTTTATCCTCCGAGTCGATTGCATTACCCTGAATTTTTTTTTGGAAACTCTTTTTGTAAAATACAAAGAAATTGTTTGATAGTTATTCTAAATGGAAATGCCACAGCTCTAAAATTCTCGTGTTCTCTCTGTGCACAGAATATGTAAGAAGTGTCAAACGTTAATGATGTAACAGCGAAATCATTGATTCGATTTCCTGTAGTATGATACTATCGTGATTAAATTGTCTCGTTTAGGGTAGTCTTACTCCCGAGATTAAGTTCATTCCCCTATGCTTCATCATTTCAGACTATATAAGTAAATTATGTTTCCCTTTTTTAATTAAATTACAGAATGGAAAATACATATGCATATATCGGTTTTGTTCGTTTAATGATACATATTCGATTTTGTTTGAAGTTTGAAACATACATATGAATATAATAGCTCTGTTCGATCATTGATACATATTCGATTCTATTTAAAGTTTGAAACATATATATACATATAATAGCTCTGTTCATTCATAGATACATATTCGACTTTTGTTTAAAGTTTGAAACATATATATGCATATAATAGTTCTATTCGTTCAGTGATACATATTTGATTCTGTTTAGAATTTGATTTCCGGAATTAACTCCACAATTAAATCCTATAGTCTATTCACTGAATTTTCGATGAGGATATCATATGTTTTATTTACCTATAGGGTATAAATTCCATAGTAGAGGATTCCTTAAGGGATGATTCCAGAATTTATGCCTAACTATTCGATAATTAAGAGGACTGTATTATTCCTGAATTCGAACAACCTTTGTCTAGGTTATTGCATTCATACCAGCTTTAAGGATCCCACTATATCAATAACCAATTCGTCCAACAGAGGGTTAAATACTGAATATTTAGGTATAGGAAAAGTCTTACAACAATTATACGATCATTAAAACAGATACTAGAACTCTTTTTTGTTTAGCTATAACATGTACAGTATATCCAATATAAAATCATTCAGACATATAGAGTTTAGATTAACATATCCGAACTAAACTCACGGAGAAAACAAAGGGAACAACCACGTTCCTCCCAACCGTAGAACCGATCAACCATGATTACTTACCCGATTCACCCCCTAGCCTGACCATGAGTCCATAAGGGCGAACTTGGAAATCCCTTTACAATACTGTCCTTCAATTCAGTCACTTTTTCTCCTTGCCTCACACCCTTCCAATGTTCATAACGACAAGTGAAAAAATAAAATAGATTCTTCCCAGCATACTAAGCAGCGTCCTGCCTCCTCACATATGATTATTTGTAACTTTCCTAGGTCTTTTCCCTTCCTTGGAATTTTTCCAGCTTCCTAAATCCATGATTTTCAGAGGCTACCAATGGCCAAATCACTAATTTTCCACTTGTAAAAATCATCCCAGGGTTAGTTCCAACATGTTCCCCACTCATGGAGTCATGGTCAACTACTTTTAACATGTTTGTTCCATTTGTCATCCTGCAATCAATATAAAATATTATGGTTTTTAAACAAGTGTCATTGTCAAATAGTTAGTTGGGTCAAATCAGAGTTCTTCCCAATAGTCATAATAATTTATTACAATTAACAAATTCAAAATTCAAAATTTCCATAAATGGAAAAAAAATTCCAAATTCAAATTTACCAAGAACGGAATAATTTCCCGGAAATTTTAAATTTCCAAAATATTTTATTTTGGGGAATGTCACATCCTTTCCCCCTTCAATAAAAAACTGTCCTCAGTGTTTGTTCCTTTCTTGGAACAAGATTGGATGAGATTTCCACAAATATCCCTCCAATTCCCAAGTGGCCTCCTCGGGACTAAAGTGCTTCCATTGCACCTTTACTTGAGCGACGACTCTTTTTCGAAAACCTATTTCTCTCTGGTCCAGAATGCGTAGGGGTTCCACCTAGAATTCTATTTCATGTTCTACCTGTACCAAGTTCCAATCAATCATATGAGTAGGGTCGTGAACATATTTTTTCAATAAAGAAACATGAAATACATTATGAAGTCTTAGATTCGCTGGCAGTGCAAGTTGATAAGCAACGAGTCCAATTCGAGCAAGTATATCGAAGGGCCCACAGAACCTGGGTGCCAGCTTCACACAGTTTCCTAGCTTCAATGAGATTTTTTGGGCTTTGACCTTCAAATATACATGGTCTCCCGCTTGAAACTCTAAGTGTCTTCTTTTCAGATCTGCATAGCTCTTATGTCTGTCCTGTGCTTCCTTCAATTTGTGTTGTACCTTTCTTACCATGTTCTCCATTTCTTGGAGCATCTCTGGTCCAACCATGAGTCTGTCAGCTGGGTTATCCCAACTAATTGGGGTCGTACACTTTCTTTCGTACAATACTTTGAAAGGTCTCAACTTTGCTGAATTTTGGTACCCATTATTATATGAAAATTCTACCAAGTGTATATAATCCTCCCACTTGTTTGTTTTTGTTCTTACGTACATGCAAAGCATATCCTCTATGATTTGGTTTGTCCTTTCGGTTTGCCATCCGTTTGTGGATGATAACTTGTACTGAAATTCAATTTGGTATTGAGCCCTGCAAACAATTCCTTCCAAAAGGCGGATGTGAATTTTACGTGTCTATCTGAAATCACCATTTTAGGAATACCATGCAGTCTAAAGATTTTGTTTCATGAATATTTCAGCAATGTTGATAGCTTTAAAAGTAGACTTTACAGGAATAAAGTGTGCAGACTTACTGAGTTTATCGATTACAACCATGATAGAGTCATTCTATTTCTGATTTTTAGGCAAACCTGTTATAAAGTCGAGTGATATAGTCTCCCATTTCCACTCTGGTATTGGTAATGGTTGTAAGAGGTCGGCTGGATGTTGGTGCTCGGCCTTAACCTGCTGACAATATTGGCACCTATCCAAGTATTCCATTGTTTTTCCCTTCATATTAGGCCAATAAAAAGTGTTATCATTTTCTGGTAACCTGGGTGGCCAAAATACGACTTCTTATGCACTTCGTCCAAGATTGTTAATTTTAACCCTACTGAATCTGGTATGTAAAGTATGTTTTTAAATCGTAGCAGTCCCTTCTCATCGATACTTAGATCTGGTTTATCTGAGTTCACGGTATTGTTCGGTAATTCTTCCATTATTTTAGTATAGTTTTCGTCCTCAATACCTGTTGTCCTTATTCTTTCTTATAGATCACTTTCTGCCCTGCTAATATTCATCTCAAATAACCCATGGATTCTTCTACTTAAAGTGTCTGCTACCTTGTTTTCCTTGCCCTTGATATGTCTAACCTCGAAGTCGAATTCTCTTAAGAAGGATAACCACCTTGATTGCCTTGCATTAAGATCTGGTTGGTTAAACAGATATTTCACCCCGCTATTGTCTGTTAATAATAGGAATATTCTGCTCATTATGTAGTGTCGCAACATCTTTAAGGCATGTATTACTGCTGCCAATTCTAAGTCATGAGTGGCGTAATTTCTGTCGTGTTCTTTTAATTTTCGGGACTCATAACAAATAACGTGTTCTTCTTGAGTTAGGACACCACCTAGCCCTTCTTTACTTGCATCGACACATATGGTGAAGTCTTTATCTGGGTCTGCTACTTTAAATATGGGTGTCGTTGTCAATAATTCATTTAGTTTGTTGAAGTTGTCTTGATATTTATCTGACCAGTTAAACCTGGTTCCTTTTTTTTGTAATGATGTGATGGGGTAGGCTATCTTGGAAAACCCTTCTATAAACCTGCGATAGTATCCGGTGATTCCCATGAATGAACGTATATCCGCTACATATTTAGGTACTGGCCATTCTGTAATGGCTTTCGTCTTTTCTAGGTCTACGAAAATGCCCTCTGCTGAAATTACATGTCCAAGATATTGTATTTATTTCTGATAGAAGTCACACTTGTCGAAATTGGTGTATAGTTTTTGCTTCCTTAACGTTTGCAGAACTATTCTTAAGTGTTCCTCATGTTCCTCCTCCGTCTTTGAATAGACCAGGATATCGTCGATGAATACTACCAAGAACTTGTCCAAGTACTCACTGAAAATACTATTCCTTAGGCACATAAACGTGGCTAGGGTGTTAGTGAGTCCAAAAGGTATGACTACAAACTCGTAGTGTCCATATATTGTCTGAATTGTTGTTTTGTTTATGTCCTCGTCTTTTATTCGAACTTGATGATAACTGGATCGTAAATCCAATTTTGAAAAGATCTTCCCCCCCCCTACTTGATCGAACAGATAATTTATCCTTGGTAAGGGGTATTTATTCTTAATAGTCATTTTGTTGAGTTTTCTATAATCGATACATAATATTAGAGTACCATCCTTCTTTTTCACAAAGAGGACTGGTGCTCACCAAGGTGAGACACTTGGTCTGATATACTCTTTGTCCAACAATTATTGTAATTGTATTTTTAATTTGTTAGTTATGGTAGACTCATCCCTTAAGGCGCCTTTGAGAAAGGGGAAGAACCAGGTAACAGATCTATGGAGAAGTCTATTTCCCTTCTAGGGGGTAATTCTAGTATCTCATCCACAAACATGTCTCTGAAATCATGTAGGATAGCAAAGTCTTCCAACTTTGGCTTATCCTTCTTTTCTGCTAGATTCGTCTCTTGGATGGTATAAACTTGACATCCTTTTCTCACGCATTTCTTTAGTTGCATTGCTGAAATTTGTTTGACTGATACCGGTTTTGGTATACCTTGGGCTGTCCTAGTGGTGCCAGAATCATCTTTATAGCTAAGTATCTTTGTATAACAATTTAATATTTCTTTTTGTCGTTCCAACCAGTCCATTCCAATAATCATATCGTAAGATCGTAGTGGTAGGATGTTAAGATCGGTCCTTATAGTTTGACCATCTAGGTTGAACTCAAAATCCGAAATGTAGTCAATTACTTTCCTTTTTGTACCTGTCGCTAGTTGCAGAAGACATAATTTTTCGTGCTTCAGACTCTTAATTTTATTTGACTCTACTACCTTTGGAGTAATATAACTTAATGTTGCTCCGAGGTCAATCAAAACAAAAATTCGAGTGTCATGGATTTTACCTTCAATTTCTACCACTGAGGACTGGTGTTCAGCTTGTCGGTCATTGATGGCTTCACTTATACGATGTAGGCTCCTGCCCACGTCTCCCACTGTCGAGGCTTCTTGCAGGTTATGAACAACAATTTTGTTTGTTGAACTCAAACATGGGCAGTTTCTCCTGAGATGAGGCTCTCCACATTCCCAACACTTTAATGTCTCGCGGGAGATGTCCCCAAACCTCTTCACTCCCAGGTTTACCGGTTTTCCACTGCCTTGCGTATTCAAAGGATTGGAGTGAAAATCCTTTCTCCAAAACTCTTTGTTTTATTCCGATAAGGAGTTGGATGGTACCCCTTCTTTCGTTGGTTCATTCGATCTTGTTTCTTATCCTTCCAAGATTTGGGAAACTATACCCGCTGTTTATACTGGTCGTAGCACATTCGCGCTTTTCTGAATACTTCACTTAAGGATTTGGGGTTGTCAAACTCAATTATGTCCTTGTAGGACTGTGGTAAACAGCTTAGAAATCACTGAATTTTTACTTTATCATCCCGGATGTACGGTACGAACCTTAGAAGATCCAGATATTTATTTATAAGGTCTTCCATTGTCATCTGTCTGAGTCGTAACTCGTAAAATTCCTTCGTCTTCCTTTCATAATAATTTTCAGAAAGGTATTGTTTCCTGAAATACTTCTTAAAGTCAGGCCATTCCAACTATTTCTCCTTTAGGCTCTTGGCCAATTTTAGATCTTGCCACCAAATACTGGCCTTCCCATTCATATTGTAGATGGCCATCCTAACCTTCATGTTGCTAGAATAGTTGTAGATTTGAAAACACTTTTTGATGTTCAGCAACCATGCCTTTGCTTCTTCTCTTGTCCTGGATTCTCCATCAAATATAGCGGGTTTAATATTTTTAAATTCTCCTTCAAGGTGGTCTACTTGTTTTCTTTTTTTGTCCATTTTACTTCCATCCTCAGCTGGAGGTGTTCCTTCAGATGAACTGTCTCCTTTTTCTGTTTCTGGACCTAAGTTCTTGGAGTCTCTCTTGCTGACTTATTCATCATTATTATTGTCTTTTTCTCTTTTCTTGATCACTATACTACTCAGCAGGACTTCGTTTATCTCATGTTGTTCTTGCAATGCCTTCTTCAATTTTTCATTGTCGGCTTTAAAGATCTGTAGCTCAACAATCAGGTTCCTCATTGTTTCCAACACTTCTGTGGGTGAGCTTCTGTCACTATTCTTCCTTGTATCTCCATGAGGTCTTTGCTCTGGATTTTCTTCCATCCTGTTTTCTACATTGTCCTGAGCTGCCATACTTATTCACCAAAACAGAGAAATTTTTATGTTTGTAACCACATGATTTATTAGTTTTTGTCTAAAAAAAATATATACTAAGCACTACAGTGGTCCTGTTCAGGCCCAATGTTGTAACTTTTTCTCTGATACCATATGTAATGAACCTCAAATTTATCATTAAAATTTGTTTTTCTTTGGTACATTATCCTTTTAATTAATCGAAGTTTATCATCTCGTAAGATGGGTGCTTACATTTCCCTTTTTGGCCTGGAGTAACCCTTTGTCATACTAACTTACACATAAGAGAGGTTCCATCGAAATATAGGCATTTTTCTAACTCCTATATCTTACTATATAGATATTATTACTTACATGTATTCACCCATACGCTAGGATTTGAATTTTTCATTTCCCTAGTTAAGAGTGTCGGGCTAATTGGACTTTGCACACAATTTTATAATCCTGAAATTAATTGTTTGTACTCCTACCTAGCTATATCGATATTATAAATCCAATACGTACCAGGAATGGGATACTGGTATTAAAGGTGATTTATGAGTGGTTAACAATGCGTTTTCTCTGATGGTTTCATTTTAGTTATGATACAATTTATCTCCACCTTAAGGAACTGAACCCCAACTCGTCCTGCATCGATCACTATGTAATTAACTAACTACCCCTCCTCATCCTGTTGGTGTAAAGGAAGGAGCACTTCAAAGACGAAGGTATATCGACCGATTATTTACACTGGACAATCATGGTTTTACTATTGTTTAACTTTGTATATTCGAAATTTAAGGGAGGCAGGTGTACCTATCAGGAGGTGTTAAATATCTGTCCTGGAATTAATTAGGTCTTACTAACCTTAGTCCTGACACCTCGTATTCCTATTCTTCCCAATCCTGATGCGCCAACCTTGCCCTAACACATGGCTTGTACTTCCTGGGCTGTCAAGGGTGGTACTCGTCCCTGTTAGGTTTTTGGCGGTCTCATTCCTACTCTTATGATTCCCAAGAGGAGGGTTATGTATTATGCATTGTTTCCACAGGGAAGTGCTACCACTTTTGTGGCCATCAATGGTGAAGTCAGTGGAAACATCCGACTACTTGGTAAGATTCTATGGAACTATCATATCTTAAGTTCGAAACCAGAGGGTTCATGGTGTGGGCTATGAAAATATTTACTTCCTGTATTAGGTTCAGAGTCTACGTGATTTCTCCCTTCATTTTAATGTCGACTGTAGAAGAGGTTGTTACCGAGAGTCACCACTGTGATCTTAAAGCCTTATTTTGCATCCTTTGTTTGTGTCTCGTGGGATTCTTCCGGTTCCTTTTCTTTTACTCTAAGATTAGTAACTGTTTCGAGAGTCACTTCTGTGTAGCAAAAAAAGGGTTTATTCATATGTCATATAGAGATTCCAGGGGAATAAAAGTTCCACCATATATGTCCTCCACTGTGATTGATGCATTTTATTTGGTTTATAGTGGTGGTCTACCGGTAATTTATCTCTTACTGAGTTGGGGTACTTTCCTGAGAATGTCTATTCTTTATATGTATGATGTCGTCCCTTACATTCTTCATTTTTCTTTGTACAGGGTTTTTGTTTATAATAGATTGAACTTCTTGATTCGCAGTGATATTTCCTCTGTTAAGTATTTTTTTAATTCTATGGAAAAAGGGATATCTTTATCTTAATGGTGAGATTTTGTTTGTTACCAGGTACCCACCAGAAGTTCCAGGCATCATTCTCTCCTCGGCCAGGGTCACCTTATAAAACCAGGAACGACAACTGGAGGCCGTGGTGTTTTCGTCCCTTAAGTTAAGTAGTCTGGTATCGCTGTGGTACTCAAACTATACATTTATAATTTAAAGTTTAATTATGTACTTTAATAATGTTTTTCATGTGATGGATGAATGCGGGGATGTCCACTTCTCTACGTAGGTACCGGCCTCTGCTCAACGTGACAAAAGTACTCGGGTTCCATAAAAAAATGGCTCTCAACTTGCTTCTTAAATCAAGCATGGAGGTCACGATTCTGTTCATAGTTTTATGCTTTTAGAAGTAACATCACTTTATGCACCGCTTTCCTATGCCGGATGTCTGAGGGGGTTTAAATCCCGTTTTGTTTTTTTTAAAGATCCCTTTAATACTATATATATATATATATATAGATATATATACATTCATAGTCGAGCTTTATGTATGAAAGGACTGATAGCCCAAATACTAGAAATAGCGGACAACTCTAAGTATTACTTGTTTGGGAAATTCTTATATATGTTAAGCATAGTAATGGAGGAACAATAATAACTATTTTGGGAAAAAGGCTTATCTTCGACGTTCCGTACATTACTTCTATGATTTAAAGGTATTCGGAAAATCTTTAACAGTTATAATGGCCATCATTACTGGACTTTGTTGATGACTGTATGGATAGTCTCTTGTTATCGAAAACTGTCTATTTGGACTTTACCCCAAAAGAAATCGTTCAAAGGTGGGGTTTCACATTCCAAATCTTTGCGTTTATTTTTGTAGAGTTCTTGTCCTTTCGATAGATTGTATCGTCTGAGTTGATTGCATTACCCTGAAATGTTTTTTGGAAACTCTTTCCGTAAAATACGAAGCAATTTTTTGATAGTTATTCTAAATGGAAATGCCACAGCTCTAAAATTCTTGTGTTCTCTCTGCGCACAAAATATGTGAGAAGTTTCAAACGTTAATGATGTATCAGCGAAATAATTGATTCTCTTTCCTTTAGTATGATACTATCATGATTAAATCATCCCATTTTGGGTATTCTTACTCCCGGTATTAAGTTCATTCCCCTATGCTTCATCATTTTAGACTATATGAGTGAATTTTGTTTCCCTTTTTTAATTAAATTACATAATGGAAAATACATATGCATATATTGGTTATGTTCGTTCAATGATAAATATTTGATTCTGTTTGAAGTTTGAAACATACATATGTGTATAATAGCTCTGTTCATTCATTGATACATATTCGATTCTATTTAAATTTTGAAACATATATATGCATATAATATCTTTGTTCGTTCATAGATACACATTCGACTTCTATTTAAAGTTTGAGACATATATATGCATATAATAGCCTTGTTCGTTCATTGATACATATTCGATTATGTTTAGAATTTGATTTTCGGTATTTATTCCACAATTAAATCCTACAGTCTATTCACTGAATTTGTGATGAGGATATCATATGTTTTATTTACCTACAGGGTCTAAATTCCATCATAGAAGATTCCTTAAGGGATTCGATAATTAAGAGGACTATATTATTCCTGAATTCGAACAGCCTTTGTCTAGGTTATTGCATTCATACCAGATTTAAGGATCCCACTATATCAATAACCAATTATTCCAACAGAGGGTAAAATACTAAATATTTAGGTATAGCAAAAGACTTACAACAATTATACGATCATTAAAACAGATAATAGAACTCTTTTCTGTTTAGCTATAACATGTACAGTATATCCAATATAAAATCATTCAGACAGATAGAGTTTAGAGTAACATATCTGAACTAAACTCGTGGAGAAAAAGAAAGGGGACAACCACGCTCCTCCCAACCGTAGAACCGAGAAGCCACGATTACTTGCCCGATTCACCCCCTAGCCTGACCATGAGTCCATAAGGGCGAACCTGGAAATCCCTCTACAGCATTGTCCTTCAATTCAATCACTTTTTCTTCTTGCCTCACACCCTTCCAGTGTTCATAACAATAAGTGAAAAAAGAAAATAGACTCTTTCCCAGCATACTTAGCAGCATCCTGCCTCCTCACATATGCTTATTTGTAACTTGCCTAGGTCTTTTCCCTTCCTTAGAATTTTTGCATCTTCCTAAATCCATGATTTTCAGGGGTTGCCAATGGCCAAATCACTAATTTTCCACTTGTAAAAATCAGCCCAGGGATAGTTCCAACATGTTCCCCACTCATGGAGTCATGGTCAACTACTTTTAACATGGTTGTTCCATTTGTCTTACTCCAATCAATATAAAATATTTTGTTTTTAAACAAGTGTCATTGTCAAATAGTTAATTGGGTCAAATCAGAGTTCTGTTGAACAGTCATAATAATTTATTACAATTAACAAATTCAAAATTCGGAATTGCCATAAATGGAAAAAAATTTCCAAATTCGAATTTACCAAAAACGAAATAATTTCCGAGAAATTTTAAATTTCCAAAATATTTTATTTTGGCGGATTTCACAGTACCCTTCTTACCCCTCAGCCTCGTGAGTCGCAAAGGGTCGACACACACAATACCAGAGAATTTCATCTCCCATATCACCTCGCAAGTTCGAGCTACCACTTGTTATCTGAGCTGGGTATCCCAACTCCCACAAGAAAATTCAATCAAGACACAATTTTGGCAGTGTAACCTTATGCTTACTAGACGTGATCCATACTCCTCCTCTGCCATATTTTTTATAGATTTTTCTTAGTGATTACTTTCCCAAACCCTCATTAGATTATTTTAATTTAATTTAATTGGGATAAACCTTCCCCGTACACATGTCACCTAATCTGTTACTTGCACTAGAAAATAAATTTATTAATTAGTTAAATTTGCCTATTTCCATCACCCACCTAAAAGTGTTCATAAAAATGCTCTTCGGTGTCCCTTTATGCCCTTACATTTCTTAAATGACTGAGGCCTTTCTTAAAACCTATTTGAGTTCACAATTAGAAGGTTCCAAGGACTAGATTCCCTACTATGTTAGAAATTTTCCTTTTTCTTAAGTTTTCTCTCTTCTACTTGGTTCAAATTTAACAAGTTTAGATAAAAACAACAATTTTTACCTTTAATAATTTAATCCTCCATTAAAATTTTTACTTTAATAATCAAAGTTTGAATTTCTCTTCACCCCCTTCTTCTTACATGTCTATTTAGTTTTTTTTCTTTGTTCACAGGTTCTACTTAGTCCTAGGTTTTAAATTCACTAGGCTTGGCGACAGTTCTTAAGGGGAACATTTGTTATTAAAATTACTCATAACATCATTCATTTTAAGGCCAACTAGGTCTTAAGAAGGCATATTTTTCTAGGTACTAGATTTAATAACTTACCATAGAAAAAATCGCGACGTGCCCTTCAGGATGCACTACGTGCTCCAAGGGTGCCACTTACCTGCATTTTGTTTTTATTTGCGCAAATTTCCCTTCAAGATGCACTATGTGCTCCCAAGGTGCCACTCGCCTCTTGACTGAATTTGGTAGACATCAAACCCATGGATTCAATACTCTGTCAGGGACTCTAAGGAATAAGGACATTGCCTTGTTGTGCACCCCTTAGAATCATCATGAGTGACTATCAAAGTCTTCCCTCATGGTATCATGGATCTATCGAACTAGGTAATCGTTAACCTATAGTTTGAATCATAATGAGAGTGCTAGTATGTTGCAACAGGGCTACTCTCACACCTCTCTCTCAATGTCTCTAGTTTTCATGTGTGACCCCTTTACTCCAAAATGTGATTCTGGTCGACAAGCTATCATCAGCATACATCCATCAACGAAACATGTCAACGATAACAATCAACATCATAATATCTAGTCATATGTCACATATGTAATATAAAAATCATCCAAACCATAACAGTCGACTCCTTGACACGATCCAGAGTCCAAGGACATCCCTTTATGCCATCAACATCCTCAAACATCCAAGGTCCTGCACACTCAAGAAAACCACTCAATAGCATATGTCGATAAAAATATAACAAGATAACATATCATCCGAGCCTCAACATCTCATAATCATAATCAATAGTCAATTATATAATGAGCCAGATCACTTGCACGCAAGTGTCCTCAAACACTAAGTCCAATCAGGAGTGCGTAAGAGCGAGATGTTACACACTTTTTGTTCCACCCGAAAAGGTTTATGTTTGTTCAAGATGTAACCATTTTTGTGAGTTATGGAGGTACATAATTTATTTATTGCGTTAATGTTTTTTTTTTTTTTTTACTATGTTAATGTTTCATTTTTTTTGTTCATATTCCCAGGAGCTACACTTTCCATCTGTGTATGCTATTTTCCATGTTATTTGTACAATCTTGGCAAACGAAAAACATAATGGAAATCATTTTCTTTTCTATGTATTCTCTTTCCTCTACACCTTATGTGATCTCAACAACTGAGAAATAGAGATAAATATTGCACTTTCTGGGTAGGCCAACAAAGATTTAATCTCAATCTTATAAAGTTTAGGATTTGTTTTTTTTAAATCTAGTTTTTTTTTTTTATGTGTGTGAGTACAGGGAAAAAAAACGAATCACCTCCCCCTATGTAACATTTCTATTTATTTTGCATTAGTTCACTTGGTTAAAAATTACTTTATTCAATAAGAATTCTTGAGTTCTAGTCCTTCTAAGTTTCATTTAAATTATAAAAAGTGAATCACTATACAGTAATTTTAATGCTTTTTTTTAATCACTTTTTACATGTAACTTCATTGTAAAAATGTTCTCACTCATTTTATAAAAGTCAATCACTTCATGTAAAAGAAACTTATTTGTTAAAGTGAGCTTATAGGAAAATTTGGAGAAGGAAGGGGATTTTTTCACTCGGACACCTCATTGTACATCCATCACCACGTGGATGAACATTTACCTTCCACATGGAACCTTGATTACCTTTTATAAATTTCTTAAAAATGACATAACTTTGACATCCAAAGTCCATTTTCAGTGCCCCATTTTTTGAAACTACCGAGATTTCGATCTAAATAATCAGTTTCTTCTTTTAAATCCATCTTACCTACATGTTTTAATATGGTTAGTCCAAGTGATATTTTTCTTACCAGTTAAAACTACTTCTCATGGAAATCCCATATGAAGGATGTACTATGAGGTAAAGGACTTTATCATATTACCTTGGGAAAAGAAGCTCTCACCACTATTGCTTGAAATAAATTCAAATAGGAAAACAAGAATGATGAAGCATGTGGATTAATTGAAATGTTGATTAATAGTGATTTATGATTTCACCTTCAAGGAGTTGATAAACTAGATGACGCTTGAGAAAATATGTAAACCGTATTTGGTAAACAAAATGAGATTCGAGCCCACTAGCTTGAAAATCAAGATCCTAGTAATTTCTCTTTTATCGAATATTATCTATCTAAGTTCAAAACACTCAAACTTTTATTTTAAAACTATAAAATAGAAAATAATGATTACCAATTCATATATGTTATTCGTGTTAATCTTGGCGCCACATATATCTACTTTTCACTCAACGAGAGAAGCTTTAGGGGCCACTTACATATCACTTTCCTAGGTATACTACATTATGTTATTGATTGTTGAGTGTTTATGGTCTATATTCCATATCTGTGAACTGTTATAAGAGAATGGGACTCACTAGTTGAGAGGGGAAGAGAGGCCATGAGAATTTGTAATGTTATTTTGGTGAGAAATTGATTGAAAAGGAAATTTGGTTGTTACTATTTTAGTGGAAGTAGGATTGGGGGCCCTCAACCTTTCTAGATGAAGGGTTTTTATTGGTGGAGAGACTTCTATCCTCCATCAATTCATCAATTCATGTTGTCTTTTACG
The DNA here is from genome assembly GCA_010110895.2 of Picea sitchensis. Lineage (NCBI taxonomy): Eukaryota > Viridiplantae > Streptophyta > Pinopsida > Pinales > Pinaceae > Picea > Picea sitchensis. The sequence goes on along the minus strand of SNQJ01S0000659.1, from coordinate 88,891 downwards.
AGATCTATAGTTGAATTCAAGTTTGTAAATTGAAGCTAATTAAGAAGAAAAGTTAAATAATTTGAATTCTTGTTATTTACATTTTTTTGTTTACCTAGTCATGGAAATTGCCAATTCATGTTGAAAAATTATTAATTTAAAATTTGTGGAAGATGAAAGATATATTTCTTGTTAATTCATGAATTTCTTGTAACTTGCATTTGATTTTAATGAATCTTCTATTATATAATTAGTATCTAGTATAATTTAGTGTCATAGTGTCCTCCTTTACATAAACTAGTATAATGGAATTAATATAGGGATAAACTTGAGATTAATATGATCGAAGGTGATGTCATCACATAATTAATGCACAAACAAACTAATAAATCAATGCACTAAATTGTTTTGTACTATATCAATACCAAAATAAATGTACCATTTATTATATCAATACAGAAATAAATGCACCATTTTGATTTATCATTTTTCATTCTATAGTTGTTGAAATCACAGTATTAAATAATTTTTCATTGTATCTGTTATCACCCTATAAATTATAGGAATCAACTGGTGACTGAGATGTTATCTGTCTCTAGTGTTTTTGTTGACAAATGATTTTTCATTCTGCAAATAATTTGAAAAGGAAAAAGAAAAAAGAAAAGAAAAGAAAAAGAAAAAAGGAAAAAGAAAAAAGAAAAGAAAAGAAAAAGAAAAAAGAAAAGAAAGAAAAAGAGGGCATAAAAGAATTGAAATAAAGCCCCATGCAATAATGGTAACTTGGTCCATACCTTTCAAGCATGGCCAAGTTCTTTTTAAATTTGATGTTAATAGGGTAGTGAATGATTTGGCTAAACAGTTTAATCTTAGCCAAAGTGTCTAGGTTAGATTAGTGAATAAATCTAGCTGGACTGTCTAATCTTGGTTAGATAGCCCTAGGGTAGAGTAATTTCTTAACCCAACAGTTTAATTTGGGTTAACTGTCATAGGAAACTAAGTTAGAACATAAGTTAGTTGCTTTATTGTTCCATTCCAATAAAATCAGCTTGATGTCAAGATTGCACCATGTTCTAGTGCTTAAAAGATAGTTGGCCGAAGTCCCTTGGTGGTGTCCATTTGAAAAGTATTGGAAAAAACCCATAAAATTCGTTTATCCTAAGTTTTCCCAGTACATGTGTTCTCCTCTCCTGATTTAAGCTTCCTGCACATATCAACAGTCCTGATCGTGGCGCTCAGATCTACAGTGTACAGAGAATTCTGGACGCCCCCGACCATTCTGCTTTTAGAATGGTAATAAGACTTGCGCACATCTGGACGGCCCATGGACGAGCGCTTAAATCAACGGTCCAAATTGGATTCCAGACCCCCCCATCTGTTCTTCCTTTAATGGAGGGGGGGGGGGGTCTGGAATGAATGATAAAGAGCGCGCTTGGATCTACGGCTCATAAACAGGCGGGTAGATCAA
>SNQJ01S0000659.1:61986-81778 GCA_010110895.2 Picea sitchensis | reverse complement strand
AATTTTGATCTTCTAGATTAGGGTTGATTACATCTTTATAATACCTTAATTTTCTTTTTTCCTCTAACTCTTTATCACACCACATTTTTTCCTTAAATTTTGATTTGACATTTTTTTTAATAGTATCTTTATTCTGAAAAATGATTTCTTCCATGATTACCCAATAGTTTAGCCAAGATCAGACGTCTTTATGCCATCCTCTCTTTAGTCGATGGTGGTTATGACTTGATTTAGAAGAAATTTTAGGTAGCCTCTTGTATTCCATGTTGTTTAACTTGTTCTTATACATTAGGTATCTAGTCATATCCATGCTCTCAGTAGGGGAGAGGCTAGTTTCTACGAGGAGGATGGGATAGGGCGTATTTCCTTTAATTTTGAGATTATAGGTTATAAAATTCTTTTGTATTTGCTCTATCTTTCTCCAATGTTCACGAGAGATACTACAGCCCCAGACTTCACATCCATAAAGAATAAAAAGAGTAACAAGTGTCTCAAAGAAGAGTTTCTTCTTATCCCAAATCCAAAGTTCAACTGATTTACAATTGTTTTCAAGACCATAATAAGCTTTCCATCCCCCAATAATCCTTTTCTCAATGCTATAATTCCAATTAAGCTTGCGGTGAATATCAATTCCAAGATATTTGTATGAATTCACTTCCTCCAATTTGTTTTTGTCATATACAAATGTATCATAAGGGATCTTATTGGATTTAATAATCATGACCTTAGTCTTATCAGTATTAACAATCATACCCATATTGGAGAAAAAATCCTTGAGGATTCTTAGTTAGCTTTCAAGATCATGGGGACTCCTTGCCATAAGAACGATATCATCATCATAAAGAAGAATATTGATGACTATACCAGTGAGAGTAGGGCCGACACAACCTGCTTTTTCCAAGCATTCTTCTAATTTATCAATGTATATGCCAAAAAGGGTAGGGGACAAGGGACAACCTTGTTTGACTCTGATATTGCAGTTAATCTCTTTTGACCAACCCTCAGTGTTTTTAAACATAGAAATAACATTCTCATACATTCTTATTACAACAGCCCTCAACTCGAGAGGCACTTTTATCTCTTCCAACCTATTCCAAAGGTTTTTCCTAGGAATCATGTCAAAAGATTTTCTAAAGTCAACAAAACAACAAAAAAGATTGGTTTTAGTATTGTGGAAATCCTCTGCAATGATCCTAAAGGTAACAAGATGGTCCACAATTGAATGATATCTCCTAAACCCGACCTGGCCTTTAGCTCTTTTACCGTGAATTTCTAGCCAAATGCTAATCTTCTTTTCCAAAATGATTCCATAAAGCTTGGCTAAAATCGAGATAATCATAATGGTCCTATAATTAGAGGGAATGTTTTAATCCCCATTTTTAAAAATAGGAACAATGAGGCTTTGCGTCCAGGGTTTAGGGAAGCCCTGCTTGACTGCTAAATTGAAGAGCTTGTGTATGTGAGGGATAAAGATTGGCCCTCCGATTTTAATTTTTTTATCTTGGTAGCCTTCAATGTCCTTAGCGTTCCCATTTGTGAGCCACTTAACCCCAAACTCTATGTCATCTAAAGAAAACACTTCTTCCTTTGTAGGGACAATAGGAATGGTGTCCATGGAATTAGAGAACTCGTAAAGACTTTTAAGGTAGGAATTCCAGTCCGTTAAGGGAATCCCATTATTTTCATTAGTATTGCATTTTAGAATTTGGCTCCCGAACTTCTTATGATCCAACTTGTATAGTTGTAAGAGTTGCTCTTTCCTTTTATTGATATAGTATCTTTTTTTCCTTTTAATTAGGGATTTGTACCAAAATGTCCATCGTGGATCTCGGCGTTAAACTAATGAGAATGGCAATTCTTATTGATTCAATACGAGTCCGCGAATAGTAATTATGACTGTTATCATTGATTCAAAATTTAAATAAAAAAATAACAAACATTAAATCCAAATCTCAATATTCATTGATGAACCTACAACTAACAAACATGAAATCCAAATCTCAAAGGGAAATATTCATAAAACTAGAAAAGAGGAAGAGACGATAGTTTTCTCTAATAAAAGAAAGTGAAGTGGATACTGAGTTGGAGCTAGAATTGTCATGCTTAAATCCAAATATTAATTTACCCTCATTCATTCAATTTTCCTGCAATTTATAAAAAAAATAAAAAAAGGTTACCACTATTGTAAACAAATCTTCCATATAAAATTCAATGTAAATGAAAGTGAAGTGGATACTGAGTTGGACCTAGAATTGTCGTGCTTAAATCCAAATATTAATTTACCATCATTCATTTATTCAATTGTCATGCAATTTATTAAAAAAAATAAAAACCGTTACCATTATTGTAAACAAATCTCTCATATAAAATTCAATTCAATGTAAATTCAATGTAAATGACCTCTATTAAAATTACAAACATGGAAAGTCAATAATTGTACAACTCAAAAGAAATATTTTCAATATCTATCACAAAGAGTCAATAATTCTACAATCCAAAGAAAATATTGTCAATATCTATCACCCATAAATCCATAAATCCATTGAAATAGGAAAGAGGCAACATAACTAGATGAAAGTTTTTAGGATTTTTTATCTCACCAATGCAAATACCCTCCTCTTTTAAGATTGTAATCTAGCCAAACAAATAATCACCCCAAAGGAAATCTCTTCAATATTTATTATTCATAAATATGTTGAAATAAGAATGAATCATTTTTTATCATTTAAAATTTTATTTAAATATAGTTTAAATATTTGAAAGATTTAGGATTAGGTGGAACAAGAACCCAAAGGTGGAAATGAGTGTGCACTTTGATAATTGAGATTTTGTAAATAGATATGTTAGTCATTAAGGGATTTTAGGTAGTAGAGGAGGCCAATTCCTCAATATTCATATATGGATTATCCATTCAATCTCTATTAATCTACATGCCATGATGTCTTCTAGATAGATTGAACCAAAGAATTAGGTTGGACAAAGTATGGATTATCCATTCAATATCTATTAATCTACATGCCATGTTGTCTTCTAGATAGATTGAACCAAAGAATTAGGTTGGACAAAGTATTGTGTTTTTGGACTGGTTATCAAATGTCACACTCAAAAAATTGATGATTTAATCCTTAATTAAAAAATAATTTATAATAGTTTGATTTGAATTATTTCTAGCCAATCCTAGGTTTTTCAAACTCAAGAAAAATAGATATATCAAATATCTATCCAAATGATAAATATCAAATATCTATCCAAATGATAAATATCAAATATCTATCCAAATGATAAATATGCATGTTTATCCATTAACATATAATAGTATTGAAGATGGCTAGTACAATACTAAGTTTAGTTGTTGTGCTAGACATATTATAAGTGGTATCTGTTTGTATTGGGTCAAATGGACTCATTAACCACCCAACAATAAAATAATAATATGGAATTTCAAATCCAAGAGTTTATATCCCAACCTACACAATGTTTACTACTTGACAATTGGGTGCTTGTCTATCATCTCAATTGATGAAGACATACACCTATTACTTGTGACACATATTGGTTCCCACAATTGGCATATGAGATAACAAAGTGACTATATGGAGATGACTGATTTCTGCCAATAGAAAAGTAGACATCATACTGAGAATTATTCATTTAGTACACTTTTAGGGGTATTTATAAGATCTAATTTTGTTTGATGAATCTAGAAATCCATGCACTCTATGACTAATAATACTAGCAAAAAGATTGCTAAATCATATTCTACAAATAACAAAAGCTAAAATAGATCTCCCAAAACATTATTGCATTTGATTGGTGATCATATTGTTGTAGACTAATCAAGGAAAATATGTTACTATATTATTTGTCTCAGGGGGAATAATAATGTCATCCCAAGTGTTGAATATTTCTGCTGTAACCACAATCTAAAATTAACAAAATTTCAATAGATCTAGAAGTATCCCCACAAAACAAATCTATGTTTAATGAAATCCCAAAATTTAAAAGTACCATGTTTCCTTACTTTCCCTTACAAAATCAAATTCCACCCAAAATTTTGAATTATATCAAAGTTACTAAGAGTTGATGTGCATAGAAAAATTCAATACCCAGATTTCCTCTAGAGTTTTGTCTCCTGGTATCATGCAACATTTCCATTAAAAATGAGACCTATCTTGATTTTAACTTTTTCTTTATGAGAATATTTTTTATGATGGAAAAATCATATGTTACTAATAAATTAGGTTAAAAATATATCTATAAAAACATTCATTTGATAGGTGGTAGAGGAGTTCATTAATACCATTGCACACCTATTATGGGAAATGAATTTCTATATTCCCTTCTCAATAGAGAATAATAATGTCCTCTAAAGAGAAATGTTTTCAATAATCCAAGTTCACTAGCTCCTTTTTAATGTAAACATAAATTTAATCTCAAATTCAACATTTCAAAAGTAATATTTCTCTTATTAAAATTTCAATTTTATTCTAAACTGGATTACTTAAAACTTTAGTATCCACATTTAAATAAATGCAACTTTCCTTGACAAACAAAACAAAAATTTGAATTTATTAGAGTCCCTACCTAACTTTTTCTACAAAATCAAATTCCATCAAAACTATAAATTGTATCCAAGTTCCTCCCAATTCAGGTACATACCCACTAACATAGTTTACATAATCAAATCCTATCAAAACCATAAATTATATCCAAGGTCCTCCCCATTCATGTACACACTGACTAACATAATTGAGTTGCAGAAACTCATTTAACAATACATGATCAAAATGATCAAGCTAATGGTTGTGCCTTGCTATATTTAATCATAAAAGTTCTCGAGAAAGGACAAAATTTATCATTGGAAACTCTACATGTAGTATTCAATCAAATAGCTTAGCATCAATATCAAACTTTAAAAATAAAAAAACTTATATTAAAATTAAACTTGAAAGTTTAATTTTACTTTAATTTTAATAGTAAAGTTTTACATTTTTATGCCAAAAGGCGTACACCTATTGGAAATGGGAACATTTAATCATATTTTAACCATAAGTTCCAATCATATGGTTATCAATTGAAGATGATGGTATATTCTTAGTCATCCTTCCAAATCAATGAATGAAATCTCATGTTCATAACTTTCTTGCATTTTTGAAGGCTTCAGTTAACCTGTTTACTTTTTAACATTTACTTAATATGATTAAAAAATTATTGTGTGACAATCTAATTGTCATGTTCAAATGATTAGCAAACTTAATTCCAACCCTTTCATATTCTCCATTATTGGATGGCTTACTGTGAATTCCTTATGTCGTAATAAGTCAGCCGCATGGATTCTAGCAATGTAAATGAAAGAAAGAAGAAATAACGCTATATTTTTACTACGTTTGGAATTTTTTACCAGCCGAAACATTTCATCGTTCACCAGTCATGAGCTTTCAGCTGTAGTAGTAATATTGAATATTGAATACAAATTGTTCATATCTCGTGCAGGTCGTAGTATGCGTCTGGAGATCTGGGAGATCTAGCAGGCCATGTCAATTTTCCATTTGAACTTTTGACTAGGCCTTTATTTCCCTCATGCCACAAATGGGATGGGATATGAAGGTTGTCGATCAAAAAATCACAACTCTTGTTGACAAGAGTTGGATCTCTATATGAATATTTGAATGACTTGTTTTCCCCATCATAGCCATCAAGTAAATGGAGATAAACTTCTAAACCATGAAAGTCAGACAGATTATGAGTGGGATTCAAGAAAGGGGAGTTCTCATTGTGCAGAGAAAGTTGGATGCCCACATGAAACTATTTCCACGGAAGCCAATTGAGTAATTTTCTTACCCATCCCATGTTCTCATTCATAAAAAGGATAGGGACATTGGTAACCACATTGTGTGTGTTTACCATCCTTAGAACTTTGATGCCAATCTCCTCCATACATTGGGAAAATATTTGGTTTCCTACTCGGGGAGAGGCGAAGGAAAACACTGTGACAAGTATAGGCAATTCCATATTGTGCATCTTAGCTGTCTCTTTGACATCATGTTCACTTAGCATTGCAAGAAGAAGAAAAACTACTTTTGATGAAGTATTACTTTAAAGTACTAAAATTATTTATAGGTTTGAATATCATATTGCATTACATAACTGATTTCACAGTAATCTAAATGGTTGTATAGGTTCCTTGTCATTAGAACAATTATGCCTAATGAATTTTATTATATTTTGATGAATTGCATTGTAATCTATCATGACCATACATGGGCCAAGATGGATAGTTTGATACTTCACTCATGTGACAAATACACATCAAGAAATTAAACTTGAAAGTCGATGGTTACTCTGGTTAAAATATCATTTTGTTATCATTTTTGATAAAGTATTGCATTATTTTATTGTTCCACAAACGAGTTAGGAAAAATGGATTGTTTCTTGATTCTCATGACAAAGAAACATTTATTAGGATATTTAAACAACTAAGAATTAGTTAACATCAACTTGATAGAATGTGCCTTTAGGTAAAGTGTGTTTCCTTAATATGCATTATTATTCGTTTGTAATTATATAATCTGATGGTCACAATGTGTTATAAACATAGAGTGATTCATTGGTTCATATTTTTTGAAATATTAATGGCTATATTGATCCATTTATTAACACTAGATTCTTCCATGATCTCTATTTAAAGATTGTTGATGGTCATTTGTTGATCATTGATTGAGATAAAATCATTTGTAAAATCATTTTGGGGTCGTGGATTGTTTCTCTATTTGATACTTTTAACCACATAATAAATAGGTGTATTAATATTTGATTTACTTGTGTGAGTGGATTCTTAGGGTGTTCGACCTAGGTGGAAATTCCCTATTTGTCAAAAATGATATCATAAGTAGTATGAATAATGTCTCCCATTGTTGATCCAGATCATGAAATTGTTTCATTGCATGGATCAAAATATTTATGGGTTGTATTGTTGTTGTAATTCCTTGGCTAAGTCTGATATTCCATTGTGTGTGGAGTGTTTCCTTTAGTCGGAAACACTTTTTGTTCCACCCAAAAATATTTATATTTGTTCAAGATATAACCATTTTTGTTAGTTATGGAGGCACATAATTTTATTATGGTTTTAATTTTTAATTTACTAAGTTAATGTTTCAGTTTTTTTGTTCATATTGCCAGGGTGCTACACTTTCCATTTGTGTAATCTCTTTTTTGCATTATTTGCACAGTCTTGGCAAACCAAAAACATAATAGAAAGTGTTTTCTTTTCTATGTATTATCTTTCCCCTGCACCTTATGCGATCTCAACAAATGAGAAACAAAGAGAAAAATTGCACTTTCTAGGTAGGCCAATGAATATTTAATCTCGATCTTATAAAATTTAGGATTTTTTTTTCTAAATTTAGTTTTTTTTTATGTGTGTGAGTAGAGGGAAAAAAAAGAATCGCCTCCGCTTACTTAACATTTTTTATTTATTTTTCATTAGTTCACTTGGTTAAAAAATACTTTATTCAATAAGAGGTCTTGAGTTAAAGTCGTTCTAAATTTAATTTAAATTATAAAAAGTGAATCACTATAAAGTAATTTTAATGTTTTTTTAATCATTTTTTACATGAAACTTTAATTTATGAAGTAAATTCATTGTAAATTGGATACTCAGTCATTTTATAAAAGTTAATCACTTCATGTAAAAGAAACTTATCTGTAAAAGTGAGCTTATAGGAAAAGTTGGAGAAGGAAGGGAATGTTTCCACTCAGACACCTCATTGTGCATCCATCACCACGCGGATGAACCTTTACCTTCCATTGTCTATAAAAGTGAGCTTATAGGAAAAGTTAGATAAGGAAGGGGATTTTTCCACTCAGACACCTCATTATGCATCCATCACCATGTGGATGAACCTTTACCTTCCACATGGAACCTTGATTAACTTTTATACATTTCATAAAAATGACATAACTTTGACATCCAAAGTCCATTTTCAGTGCCACATTTTTTTAAACTACCTATTTTTTTTTAGAGATTTCGATCTAAATAGTCAGTTTATTCTTTTTAATCCATCTTACCCACATGTTTTAATATGGTTAGTCCAAGTGATGTTTTTCTTACCAGTTAAAACTACTTCTCATGGAAATCCCATATGAAGGATGTACTATGAAGTAAAGGACTTTATCATATTACCTTGGGAAAATAAACTGTCACTGGTATTGCTTCAAATAAATTCAAATAGGAAAACAAAAATGATTGAGCATGTGGATTAATTGAAATGTCCATCTCTAGTGATTTATGATTTCACCTTAAAAGGAGTTGATAAACTAGATGACGCTTGAGAAAATATGTAAAAAGTATTTGGTAAAAAAAATGAGATTCACGCCCACCAACTTGAAAATCAACATCCTAGTAATTTCTCTTTTATTGAAGATTATCTATCTAAGTTCAACCGCTCAAAAAATTATTTAAAAAGTATAAAATAGAAAATAATGATGACCAATTCATATATGTTATTCTTGTTAATCTTGGCACCAGATATATCTACTTTTCACTCAACCAGAGAAGCTTTACGAGCCACTTGCATATCACTTTCCTAGACATACTACATTATGTTATTGATTGTTGAGTGTTTATGGTCTATATTCCATACATGTGAACTGCTATAAGAGAATGAGACTCACTAGTTGAGCAGGGGAGAGAGGCCATGAAAGTTTGTAATGGTATTTTGCTGAGAAATTGATTGAAAAGATGAGACTCACTAGTTGAGAGGGGGAGAGAGGCCATGACAGTTTGTAATGGTATTTTGGAGAAAAATTGATTGAAAAGAAAAGTTGGTTGTTATAATTTTAGTGGAAGTAGGATTGGGGTCGTCAACCTTTATAGATGAGGGGTTTGTATTGATGGAGAGACTTATATCCTCCATCAGTTCATCAATTCATGTTGTCTTTTACGAGATCTATAGTTGAATTCAACCTAGGAAATTAAAGCTAATTAAGAAGAAAAGTTAAATAATTTGAATTCTTGTGATTTAGATTTTGTTGTTTACCTACTCATGGAAATTGCGATTCATGTTGAAAAATTATTAATTTAAAATTTGTGGAAGATGAAATATATATTTCTTGTTAATTCATGATTTTTTTGTAACTTGTATTTGATGTGTAATGTATCTTCTATTATATGATTAGTATCTAGTATAATTTAGTGACATCTCGTCCTCCTTTACATAAACTACTAATCTATAATGGAATTAATATAAGGATAAACTTGAGATTAATATGATCTAAGGTATATTTTTATTTTTGATTGCATTACACATATGCATATCTTACTATTCGTCTTATGTTGTGTGCGTTACAACATATGTATATCTTCACCACAACATCAGACACTAAATATCACTCTCGTGATTCCTGTTAATTTATAAATATAAGAAACATCCATCTGATATGCATTCACAGATCGATTCATTCAATGTTGCTACCCAAATAAATTAATAATAAAATATGCCCGTATGCTATCGACGTACATTGAAGCAACGGATTTGTACCAAAATTATCACATTTGACTTGGAGTCCAAAACGTGTGCACATACCAAGTAATCATGGTTTCTCAACTGTAGTCTCTCTGGAAAGTTTGGCAAAGCCACTAGTCAAAGTTTTATTTCCTTTCCATCAAAATGTCGATGGTGGATCTCAGCATTAAACTAATAAGAATGGTAGGTCTGAGTCAAAGTTTTATACAGTTTTATTTCCTTTCCAGCAAAATTTCCATCGTGGATTTCAGCGTTAAACTAATCAGAATGGAAGGTCTGACTGTAGTCATTGATTCAATACGAGTCCGCGAATAGTAATTATGACTCTGGTTATTGATTCAATAAGAGTCCGCGAATAGTAATTATGACTGTGATCATTGACTCAAAACTTAAATAAAAAAATAACAAACATTAAATCCAAATCTGAATATTAATTTGTAAACCAAAAACCAACAAACATGACATCTCAAATGGCAAGATTCATAAAACTAGAGAAGAGGAAGAGACCATAGTTTTCTCCTAATAAAAGAAAAGTGAAGTGGACACTGAGTTGGAGCTATATTTCTCAACCTTAAATCCAAATATTAATTTATCCTCTTTTAATTGTTATGCTGGTAATTTATAGAAAATAATTATCATTAAAATTCAATGTAAATGACTTCTATTAAAATTACAAATTTGGAAAGTCAATAATTTTACAACCCAAAGAAAATATTCTTAATATCTATCACAAAGAGTCAATAATTCTACAATCCAAAGGAAATATTCTCAATATATCTATCACCCATAAATTCATTGAAATATAAATTCATTGAAATAGGAAAGAGGCAAGATGAGAATTTTTAGGATTTTTTATCTAGCCAATGCAAATTCCCTCCTCTCTTAAGATTGTAAACTGGTCAAACCAATAATCACCCCAAATGAAATCTCTTCAATATTAATTATTCATAAATATGTTGAAATAAGAAATAATCATTTTTTATCATTTAAAATTTTATTTAAATATAACTTAAATAGTCTAAAGATTTATGATTAGATGCAACAAGAACCCTAAGGTGGCAATTCCATTGCACTTTGATAATTGAGTTTTTGTAAATAGATATGATAGTCTTGAAGGAAATTCATAGGAGGCCAATTTCTCAATATTCATTTATGGATTATCTAACGAAAGAATTAGGTGAGACAAAGCATTGTGTTTTATGACATCTAGGTGGCCATCAAATCTCACACTCTGAAAAAATTGATGATTAAATCTTTAATTAAAAAATAATTTTAATAGTTTGCTTTAAATTATTTATAGGCAATCCTAGGTTTGTAAAACTTAAGAAAAATGGATATCTTGAATATCAAATATCTATACAAATGATAAATATGCATGTTTATCCATTAACATATAATGGTATTGAAGATGGCTAGTACAAAACTAAGTTTGGTTGTTGTGCTAGACACATTATAACTAGTATCTAATTGTATTGGGATGGATGCAATAACCACCCAAAAATAGAGTAATAATATGGAATTTCAAATCCAATAGTGTATATCCCAATCTACACAATGTTTACTCCTTGAGAATTGGGCACTTGTCCATCACCCCAATTGATGATATAACACCCTGCTCTGATGCACTGAGCGAACTTATTCTTTGAGGACACTTGCTCGCAAGTGATCCAAATTATTATGCTAGTAAAACTTTGATTTTTATTATGAGGCGTTATGGGTTAATGATATGTTTTTTTACTACATTGACATAGACATGTGATATTGACTCGGTTTTACTGAGTGTGCAGGGTTTAGGACCTCAAGGTGAACCCCTTGGACTCTGGATCGAGTCAGGGATTGTGCCATTAGGGTTTGATTGTTTTACTGTAATATTAATGCATATGACTAGATGATATGATGTGGATATGTTATGACATGATTTGTTGATGATGCAGGCTGACGATAGCTTGTCGACCAGACTCACATATGGAGTAAAGGGGTCACACACGTCTACCAAAGATGTTGAGGGAGAGGTGTGGACAACAGCCCTACCACAGCCTACTAGCACTCTCAACATGGCTCAAACTGTAGGTTAACGATTACCTAGTTCGAGAGGACCCACGATGTCATGAGGGAAGACTGCGACAGTCTCTCACGATGATTCTAAGGGGCGTGCAATAAGGAAGAGGCCTTATTCCTTAGAAGCCCTTAGTCTCCCACAAGTTCACCTGGAGGAGTGTTGACTCCAGGGGTTATTGATGTCTACCAAATCATTCAAGAGGCGAGTGGAACCCTTGGACCCTGTAGTGCGTCCTGAAGGGCACGTCGCGCAAAGGAATAGATGAGGCAAGTGGCACCCTTGGACCCCATAGTGTGTCCTGAAGGGCACGTCGTGCAAAGGAACAGATGAGGAGAGTGGCACCCTTGGACCCCGTAGTGTGTCCTGAAGGGAACGTCATGCAAAGGAACAGATGAGGCAAGTGGCACCCTTGGAGCACTTAGTGCATCCTGAAGGGCACGTTGCATTGTTGATGATAGAGGGATGAACCTAGATGGCCCTAAGACAAATAACATGTAAAGTAATTTTTAAAACAATTTCCCTAATTAAATGTCACCCAGTACAAAATCTAAGTTCTAAGTCTAAAATTACGCTAGGGGTAAAATTTTGTCTGGCTTTAAAAATTAAAAATACAAAATAAAATAAATAGATAAAATAAAATAAAATAATAATAATTAAAATAAAAACCACTTAAATAATAATTATGATCTTCATAAAATTTTGTAACATGAAGGGAGTAAGAAATTGATTTATTCATAAGAAATAAAATCTGTGGTTATAAAATGTAAAGATGGAAGTAATTATTTTATCTTTTGATAATTTAAAATATACTAAATTAATGATGAAAGGAAAAAGGGGTTAAATTCCACACCTATCTTTTTGAGTTCTAAGTAAAAGGGGAAAGAGGGAAAATAAAAAAATAGGGAACTAGGGAAAAGAGGTAACATGAAAAGGGAAAAGGGGGAACTTAAGGGAAAAAGTGGGAGGTCAACTTAGTAAAGAATCTACATTTAAGAGCTTTCTAATTTTAAACTGATTTAGCAATTTAATAAAATGGAAAGCTATTAAAACCTGTAAGAGAATTTGGGGACACCTAGGAGTGATTCTAGGAGTAACTCTAGGTGGGTGAGGGAAATAAAGATAATTAATTAATTAAATAAATTAATTTATGGAGGAATGTAGGGGATGGGTGACACCTATACGGAGAATATTTCTTAGGAATTTATTTTTAAAACTTTAATTAAATGAGATTTTAGGAAAGAGAGGAAATGGGAAATTCTATATAATAAAGGAAGGAGAAGGAGAAAGGATCATATTCTATTTGCGTAACGTTACACTACAAAAATATCGACTTGACTGATTTACTTGTGGGAGTTGGGATACCCAGCTCGGAGAGGAGTTGTAGCTCGACCTTGTGAGGCGAGCTGGGAGCTAGACGAAACCTCTGGATAGTGTGTATGGCCCCTTTGTGGCTCGAGGGGGCTAAGGGAGAATAAGAGTACCCGTAGCATTGACTGAGAGGTACCAGTGAGGTCTTGACGGTCGACGAGCGGGAGTTGCACGAAGCACGGGATGCCACTTAGAGCGGGTGAATAGGCAACGATATGCTTTCTTCGTTTGAATGGTAGATTGTTGTAGGTTTTATGATTGGATATGCATGATGATTATGTAAGTAGATTGGATGTTTAGATTGATAGCTGAAATTTTTCTTAGACTAACTCATTGGCTGTCGTCTCCTATGGCCTTGTTTTCCCGCATATCTTGACCACCTTACTGAGTGTGACTGTGATCTTCGTGGCTGTTAGCCTTCATTTCTATCTCACCAATCCTTGCTTGAGCAGTCTGCCAGGAGCCTGATCTACGGTCGTCGCCTTAGCATTAAAATACCTATGGATCTCAACGCCCTACCTTTCTGTGCGAGGATGGTGAAGCGAAGGACGAACCCATCCGTCGTCTACCTCTATTGTTGTCCTTTCCTGATTGTTCGAGTTGCGCCTTCCATTACCACCCCTGCGTATGGTTTATCTTGCTTCCTTTTTGTTTATTTTATGTTCCTTGAATGATAAAAACCCTGCGATCCCTTCGACAAGTTATCCTTATGGCCCAGACATTCTCTTACTATTGTCAGCATTTTATATTGGTATCTAGAGATGTGAAAAGTAGTTGACTTCAATCTGCGTTGTTCTTGTTGGATTTACTTGTTTTGATTATTCAACGTGGTCATTGTATAATGCATGAAATTGATTTTATCTCTAACGGTCATTGTATATGGTTTAGAAATATATATATATATATATATATATATATATATATATATATATATATATATATATATATATATATTACCTCTGCTATTTTAAATAGATAATGGATGAAAAATAATTATTACTTTAGCAATTGTCAATATGTAATGGTTGTAAGAATCTTCCTCAACGATTGTAATTATGTACAGATGTAAAGGTTGTATCTGCGCTAGGATAATGATGATTGTGTGCTTTTACTGAAGGGCCATATTTTGTTTTTAATTGTTAGCTATTGATTTTGTGGATGGCGATTTAGATAGGTATTTTTGGCTGCAGTTTATATACAGTACTAGTGACTATGTTTTACTTCCTTCTCTTCGAATTTCCTTTGACTATCCTAGGCAAAATTTTGGGGCGATTTTATTCCTGTGTTAAGTCTTGGGGAAAATTTACACCCGGGGAGAATTCTTTTGAACATTTTCTTTTGCCTTGTGTCTTCATCACTTCACTAGCTTCCCGTTTGAAAAATGTTCAATACTTTGTGATTGTGCCAATGGAAAAATTATGTTGTTACATTACTACTTTAATACCAGCTCCCAAGACTTTAGTCATGTCGACTCTTTAGAAAATGTGATCACATTTATCATGGCATCACAAAATATTAACATCGTCTGATTTCTTAGGTCTCGTTTAGATTTTAAAAATAGGCAACATAACGTTCTATGAAAATAACGCTTGACAAAAGAAATATACTTCCATTACATTATCATTGTGATATTCAGGGTTGTCAATGTTGCACACAGTTACAGAGTCCGATCAATGCTGCATCATTTTGATCGAACATGCAGATTACCCTAAGAAATCAGTTTAACTGTGTAAATATCATGCTGGCAAAATTCGTTTCTGTATGCTCATTTTGTAATGGCCAAGTAAACTCAGCGTCTTCATCATTTTAATGGAGAATTTGACCCTATGAAATTATCGATTAAAGGTGAATTTGTTTCTGTATGCCCATCGCTTGATAATGGCAGTGAATCTCTGCTTCTTATCCATCTGTTACCTCTACGTTTTAACTGCTTATTCCTTTGCTTGCGCTTACCTGTGGTTGGCGTTTCATATCAACCTACAATATATATATATTGGAGATCCTTGCGATCTTACCTATTCCTCTGGTGCGTTTCTCTTAGCCCTCATTTTCTTTGGGATGGCATTTGTGAACTGGTAATCGCTATTTCTATTTCTATTGTCAACTCTTATTTTTACTTAGCTTGGGTTATCTATTTCTATTGTCAACACTTATTTCTATTGTTAGTCACCCTTGATTTCACCGCTGTGTGCTTAAAATTCCATCCAACGCCAGGCTGAGATTCTTTTATAACTTGTCTCTCTGACTGATAATGTGTGGTGAATTCATGTGAACGTTGTTAGTCTCTCATGATTCATTTTCAGGTGGTCAAATTCCGTTCTCATATATCGCTCTTGTTTGGAATAAGTGAACCCTTGTATGATAAGATAGATGCCATCCAATAATTTTAAGAGTACTACATTTTTAATTTTTAATCGAAGATTGTTGGATATGAAGGAATAATTCAAGGAAAATGTATTAATCCTTTCTTTTAAATAAAACTAATTTTGGGCGACCTAAATTTCTCACTAAGCGATTAATATTCTTCTGAGGATACAACTCTGCCTCATATGGTCAATAAATTGAGAATTCAATGAAGAAATTGATTGTTGAAGTTTCAGATTGTAAATTGTTTTCTTTAAGAAGTCCCTAAATTCTTTATACCTTTAGGTAAGGAAGCATAATTATATGAGTTATATGAGTTATTTATTCCTTAAGAATGGAAATTAAATTAGCCCTTGGAGTTTGGAAAGTAGTTACCTTAAACCTTAGTCTTGCAAACTAAGTCCCAAAATAGATAGACCATCTTATGATGCACTCTTAGTAGATGGAATAATTATGTTCTTCATTGTTAGCAATCTTGATGAAGGTTTTCAAAGAGTTGATATTTAGTAATCTTAGGATTTAGGTTAACAATAATATGTCTGTTTATATTTGATGATTCTTTCTTTATTAGAATACTTACTTATAGGTGAAGAAATATAGAAGAGGTTATGTGTTTGAATCTTTAGGATAATATGAATTGAATTTCATGAATAACTATCTCTTAAGGATCTTAATTGAAGCTTGTAAAATGGTGACCTTAGTAATCGACTATTTAATTGTAATGATTGGTAACACCTTATATCTCGCATTATTGTACATATTTCTTATATCTGCACCAGCATGTGACTTCTTATTAGTTATTTCATGAATGATTTTATTAGTTTCATATAATGGATACATAATGTAAAAGTGTTTTCAAAATTCATGTATTGCTTAAGAAGAATGAATTCTTATGGGTTCTCATAATGAATTTGTAATTATAGCTTCTCTGTACATACTCCTAGAAGATATTCCTTAAAAACGAAGATGTACGGTTAAGCTGCTTGAGATTAAAATTGTATTTCCACTCTTGATTTATGATTCTTTATGAGATGTCTTTTTACTCATTTACGCTCATTGTTACTAGAAAAACAACAAGTATAGTAGAATATCCTATTGTGTCATGAATAATTTATGATTAGGTGAGATGGATGATCAGAGTTGGGATTGTTGTTTATGTTGGGTTAGTTGGATGTAGACACCTCCTTGTTCCTCAGAACAATCGCCATCCCTGAGACCTTAAATCGTCAAAATCGATGGGAACATGGGCTTGAGCATTGCTTATGTGTCCTGGAGGTCCTAACCATTGCAGGGTAGGACATGCAGGTAGTCAATCTTATTTTTTTGTCGGTTGATTATCGTTCATTGCTTACAGATACTTGATGTGCGTCTTAGTTCATTATGTAGTTGTCGCAGTTGCATCCATCATGTTTGTCGTCATGTTGCGATGCAGAGTATAATGTCTACATTACCCTTGTACACACTCACACACACACAAAAAAAAAAAAAAAAATTGCACTTGTTATGTGAGGCTTGATGTCATGACGAACGGGAGGTCTGTTACAGATGAAGACATGCACCTATTACTTGGGATAATTATTCATTTAGTGCACTTTTAGGGGTATTTATAAGATCTATTTTTGTTTGATAATTCTAGAAACTCATGCAATCTATGACAAATAATACTAGCAATATGATGGCCAAATCATATGCTACAAATAACAAAATCTAAAAATAGATTTCTCAAAACATTATTTCATTTGATTGGTGATCATATTCTTGTACACTCAAGGAAAATAGGTTACTATATTATTTTCCAATGAAATAATAATGTCATCGCAAGTGTTTAATTTTTTGCTTGTAACCATAATATTAGTCTAAAGTCCAACATTTCACATGCAATATTTGGCTAATTGAAATTTCAATCTTTGTCCATACTTAAGTACTTCATGCTTGAGAATCTAAAATTAACAACATTTCAATAGATCTAGAAGTATCCCCATGAAATGAAGTTGTGTTTAATGAAATCCCAAAATTTGAATGTACTATGTTTCCTTACTTTCCCTTACATAATCAAATTTCACCAAATTTTTTGAATTATATCAAAGTTACTCAGAGTTGACGTACATAGAAAAATTCAAAATTCAATAAGCGATTTTTGTCTCTTGGTATCATGCAACATTTCCATTAAAAATGAGACCTATCTTGATTTTAACTTTTTCCTTATGAAAATATTTTTTATGATGGAAAAATCATATGCTACTAATAAATTAGGTTAAAAACATATCTATAAAAATGTTCATTTGATAGGTAGTAGAGGAGTTGATTAATACCATTGCACAACAATTATTGAAATGAATTTCTATACTCTCTTCTTAACAGGGAATACTAATGTCCTTGAAAGTGCAATTTTTTTAATAATCCAAAATCACTAGCTTATTTTTAATATAAACATAATTTTAATCATTCAACATTTCAAAAGTAATATTCCTCTTATTAAAATTTCAATTTTATTCTAAACTTGATTACTTAAAACTTTAGTATCTACATTTAAATAAATACAAGTTTCTTTGTCAAACAAAATAAAATATGAAATTTAATAGAATCCCTTCTTAACTTGTTCCTACAAAATCAAATTCCATCAAACTATAAATTATATCCAAGTTCCTCCCAATTTATGTACATACCCACAAACATAGTTTACAAAATCATATCCCATCAAAACTATAAATTATATCCAAGATCCTCCCATTCACATACATACAGACTAACATAATTGAGTTGCAAAAACTCATTTAACAATAAGTGATCAAGCTAATGGTTGTTCCTTGCTATTTTTAATCATAAAAAGGATAAAATTTATCACTGTAAACTGTACAACCCATTTAACAATAAGTGATCAAGCTAATGGTTGTGCCTTGCTATTTTTAATCATAAAAAGGATAAAATTTAGCACTGTACATGTAGTATTCAATCAAACAGTTTAGCATAAATATCACACTTTTAAAATTAAAGAACTTATAATAAAATTAAACTTGAAAGTTTAGTTTTACAAATTAATAGTAAAGTTTTACATTTTAATATTGAATATCGAATACAAATTGTTTAGATCTCGTGCCGGTCGTAGTATGTGTCCGGAGATCTGGGAGATCTAGCAGGCCATGTCCATTTGCCATTTGCACTTTTGACTAGTCCTTTATTTCCTTCCTGCCACCAATGGGATGGGATATGAAGGCTTTCGATCAACAAATCACAACTGTTGTTGACAAGAGCTGGATCTCTACCTGAAGATTTGAACGACTTGTTCTCCCCATCATAGCCATCGAGTTAATGGAGATAAACTTTTGAACTATGAAAGTCGGACAGATTATGAGTGGGCTTCAAGAAAGGGGAGTTATCGTTGTGCAGAGAAAGCTGGATGCCCACATGAAAATATGTCCAGGGAAGCCAATTGAGTAGTTTGCTCAGCCATCCCATGTTCTCGTTCATAAACTTGCATACTGTGACAGGTATAGACAATTTCATACTGTGCATCTTGGCCGTCTCTTTGACATCATATGCACTTAACGTTGCAAGTGTAGCTCCCAAGCTGTGTCCTGTCAATGTTATACTCAACCTCTCATCCTTGTATTGTTTCACCAGCCGTGTTATCTCGCCCACTACAATATCCCTGGCGCTTCTACAGCAATTTTCAGAGCCTTCATCCACGGAAGTATAACAAGACAGAAATCCTTTTTCTATGCGGACATTTCGATCCAGATTTTTTTGTACATTCACATTAACTAGAGAAGGGGGAAGTGGAACTAATATGTCTTTGAAATTTTGCATCCATTCTTGGGCTGTTCGCGTTCCTCGCCAGGCAATCACTATGTCACGTCGTCCCAATCTCTCTATCTCATTTGGATCCGTGCAAACCGCAACAAAACCTATCCAAACAGCATTGTCTATTGATTTGTAGCCAAAAGAGGATCCTAAAACACCAGTATTTGCGTATATATATTTGGTTTCTTGATAACCCGAGTGATGATAACCCGAGTGAGGCAAACCCAGTTTCTGAAAAAGAGAGCATTTACTGTGCTTACAGGTTCCATAATATTCAGAATAGTCTCTGTCATCAAATGCGCCGTAGCAAAGTTGAGCAAATTCCCCATATCTGAGATTCACGGGATCAAAATTGGATTCACGGGATCAAGTAATCCTTTCCAAGAATTGACACCCTGGATACCTCGCCACAAATAAGAAACTTTCGGTCCCCCTCTTTGTGCGGGCTGATCACTGTCCCCATTATTAGTTTTGGGTGGAGAGGGACTCAATGGGTACTTCAGGTAAGAAGCCCACAAATCCTTTGTATAAAGGGGAAATGCAAATCGAACCATCCTCTGTCCGAGTTTACAGATGGAAACCAGATGCTGCTGTACCGGACGCTGTAGGTGGTTGGTTTTCCTGGGTTTTTTCTTTGGGAAAGACTGGTGCAGATAGAATTGAGAGACAAAGATAA
>SNQJ01S0000659.1:41581-54543 GCA_010110895.2 Picea sitchensis | reverse complement strand
TGGAGGTAGCAGACGTGCCAGAGAGGGTGCGGCTGCGTCAGTTGTGGTATCAGAGAGGGAATAGTTCTTTTCTTTCTATAGCGAAGAAGGAGAAGGAGTAAATACACTATGCCACCCAGAAGGGAAAGGCAGTCACCTGATCCCGAAGACAGGGAGGTGAGAAGAAGAGGTAGGCCGGTAGGAAATCCAGAAATGGAACGACAGATGAGAGATCTTCGAGCAAGACTCGAGGATATGGAGACAGCACAAAGACGCGAAGTTGGCGCAGGGGATCTTAGTGATTCCGAAGTTGAAGAAGAAGCTGGACATGTAGAAGAGGTCGCAGCAGAGGATGCATCAACTGAGAGGTTGATCAAATCCATCGCCAGAATGGGTGCGAAGGCGAAAATGGACATTCCAGTCTATGAAGGGAGTCTGGATGCAGAAGAGTTGTTGGATTGGATCCGAGCTCTTGACACCTACTTCGATTATGAGGAGATCGAAGAGGATAAGAAAGTCAGACATGCTGTCACCCGGTTGAAGGGACACGCAGCTTTGTGGTGGGATGAGCTACAAGCTAACAGACGCTGCAAGGGCAAACAAAAGATCAAAATTTGGGATCGAATGATCGCGAAGATGAAAGCGAAGTTCATCCCAAGATATTACCAAATCACACTGTTCAGGCGGATGCAGAACCTAAGACAAAAGTTGATGGCGGTGAAGGAATACACCGAGGAGTTTTACAAGCTCAACATCAGAGCAGGTTATCGGGAGAGCGATGATGAAAAGGTGGCGAGATATCTGAATGGTCTGAGGTATGACATTCAGGACGAAATAATCATGCTAACCATCAGGACGGTGGAAGATGCTTACCAATTGGCTCTGAAAGCCGAAGATAAGCTGAGCCGTAAGCAAGGTCAGCAAGGGCGAGGCAGAAGTCATCCCAGAGGCAAGGCAATTGCCCAGGAGAGATATCAGAAACCCAAGGAGGAATGGAGGAGACCTCAGGGTAAGGTTGAGAGAGGTGGAACCTCACAACAGAGGCAGCCATATGTTGACCCGAGAGGACAACATATTGATCAGCGAGGAGATTATGCTAATGCAAACACACTTCCTCGTACTAGAGGTCGAGGTAGAGGAAGAGGTGGAGTAATCACGTGTTTTACATGTGGAAAGAATGGGCATAAGTCATTCGAGTGTCCAGAGAAAAAGAAGGATGGAGGAGAAGCTCACATCACTGAGGCACAGAGGCGTGATGTTGAGGATGAAGACACCGGAAGTGGGAAGTCACTGACGGTGCACAAAGTTCTCTTAACACCTGAGAAGGAGGTGAAGGACACAGCTCAGAGGACCAGACTGTTCAGAACCACATGCAAAACCAAGGGTTGGAAGTGCAAGGTTATCGTGGACAGTGGAAGCACCGACAATATCGTTTCAACCGAGATGGTGGAGAAACTAGAGATGGAGACAACTGATCACCCGAGCCCATATAAAGTCTCATGGCTATAGAAGGGACATCAGGTGAGTGTCACTAAACAATGTTTAGTTGAATTTAAGATGGGGGAATATAAGGATAAGATCTTGTGTGATGTCATTCCCATGGATGTATGTCATGTATTGTTGGGTAGACCATGGCAATATGACAGAAATGTGGTTCATGATGGGAGAATGAACACATACACTCTAGAGAAGGATGGGAGAACACACAGATTGCTTCCGATAAAAGATAAAGAAGTGAAACTGGAAGTAAGCAACACAATACTTCTCATGAGTGGGAAGGAGCTTCTCACAGATATGGAGAAGAAAGAAGATTCACAATTCTTTGTTGTCAGAAAACCGAGGATTGTTCTGACTAGCACAAGGGTGGATGACTTACTGGATGAGATTCAGGAACTGCTGAAAGAGTTCGCTGACATCATCGTGGATGAACTACCTCATTCGTTGCCACCAATGAGGAGTGTGAGTCACCACATTGACCTCATACCAGAAGCAATTTTACCGAATAAGGCCGTGTATAGATTGACGCCACAGGAAAACGAGGAGGTCAAGAATCAAGTCCTGGAATTGTTGGATAAAGGATTGGTCAGGGAAAGCCTGAGTCCATGTGTTGTTCCAACAATGCTTAGTCCGAAGAAGGATGGAGGCTGGAGGATGTGCATTGACTCCAGAGCAATCAACAAAATTACCATCAGGTATAGATTTCCACTGACAAGAATGGATGATCTGATGGATTGCCTGAGTGGGGCAAATTATTTCTCAAAAATTGATCTAAAGAGCGGATATCATCAGATTCGCATGAGATAAGGCGATGAATGGAAGACAACCATCAAAACCAATGAAGGACTGTATGAATGGCTAGTCATGCCATTTGGCTTGACGAATGCGCCAAGCACTTTTATGAGGCTGATGAATGAAGTCCTGAGGGAATTCATCAGAAAATTTGTTGTCGTATATCTGGACGATATACTAATTTTCAGCAATACCAAAGCTGAACATTTGAAGCATTTGGCCATTGTGATGAGGAAACTACAACAGGAAAATTTGTTGATTAATATGAAGAAATATTCGTTTATGCAGACAGAGCTCATTTATTTGGGTTTTGTCGTATCGACGAATGAGTTGAAGATGGATCCGAGTAAGGTAGAAGTGATTAAGAATTGACCATCACCCAGAAATGTATTCAAAGTGAGAAGTTTCCATGGACTGACTAGTTTCTACAGAAAATTCATTAGGAATTTCAGTGGAATTAGTGTAGCAATGATGGACACAGTGAAGAAGCGACATAAGACTTTTCATTGGACAGCCGAGGCTGAGAAGAGGTTCAATCTGTTGAAGCGAAAGATCACAGAGCAACCAATGTTGGTGTTGCCATATTTTTAGAAGACATTTCAAGTGAAATGTGATGCTAGTGGATATGCCATAGGAGCGGTCTCAAGTCAGGAAGACAGGCCAGTTGCATATTTCAGTGAAAAGTTGGATGAAGCAAAACTGAAATACTCCACGTATGATAAGGAATTTTATGCTATCATACAGGCATTAAAGAAGTGGAGGCATTACTTGATACCCAAGGAATTTGGTCTACATAGTGATAATCATGCATTACAATTTGTGAGTCAACAGGAGAAGTTGAATCAGAAGCATGCAAAATGGGTAGAGTACATGCAGAATTTCACGTTTGTGATCAAACACATTTCAGGAACTGCTAACAAAGTGGCTGATGCTTTGAGCAGGAAATGTTTGCTGCTACAGGAATTCCGAGTCAAAACCTTGGGTTTTGAAAATTTGAAGGACATGTATGCAGGTGATGCAGATTTCGGGGAAGCGTATGAAGCAACTGAGAATCCGGTTCTTAGGGATAGAAGCTCATGGATAGATTACATGATTCAGAATGGACTGTTGTTCAGAGGCAACCAGTTATGTATTCTGAATTGCTCCATGAGGGAGAACCTGCTAAAAGAGAAGCACAGTGGTGGATTAGCAAGGAATTTTGGCCATGACAAAACATTTGCGAAGTTAAACGAGTCATATTTTTGGCCAGGGATGCAAGCAGAGGTCAAACGGTTTGTTGACAGATGCAGGATTTGCCAGCATTCAAAAGGGAGAAAGCAGAATGCAGGGTTGTATCAACCATTGCCCATACCGGAAAGACCATGGGAAGCGATCAGTATGGATTTTGTAATAGGACTGTCGAGGACGCAGAGAGGGGTTGATTCCATCTTTGTGGTGGTAGACAGGTTTTCAAAGATGGCACATTTCATCCCATGCCAGAAGACCATCGATGCGACGCACATCGTGAACTTGTTTTTCAAAGAGGTTGTTAGACTTCATGGATTGCCGAGAAACATAGTCTCGGACAGGGATACAAAATTCATAGGTCATTTTTGGAGGACGCTATGGAAGAAGTTAGGAAATAACCTGGCGTTTAGTTCTACTTATCATCCTCAGACAGACGAATAGACAGAAGTGGTCAACAAAAGTCTGGGAGATTTATTGAGGAGCCTGGTGATGGAGCACCATAACAGCTGGGACAATGTGTTGCCACAGGCAGAATTTGTGTACAACGATTCTGTGAATCGCAGCACAGGAAAAAGTCCATTTCAGATTGTGTATGGGACACAACCCAGAGGGTTTTCTGAACTCAGGGAGTCAGAACAGACTGCAACTAGCAGCGCTAGTGCAGAAGAGTTTGTTGAGGCAATGTAGGAACTTCACAGTAAGGTGAAGCAGGGACTGATCGAATCAAATCAGGAGTACAAGCGCAGAGCAGATCAGCATCGGAGGAAACTTCAGTTTGAAGTTGGCGATCTTGTTCTAGCACATCTGAGAAAAGAAAGGTTCCCAAGGGGAACATATAACAAGATGAAAATGAAGAAAATTGGGCCATGCAGAGTCCTGAAGAAATTTGGCGAAAACGCTTATGAGATTGAGTTGCCGGATGGCATCAAGATATCTCCGATATTCAACATTTCGAATTTATACCCATACAAGGCTGGAGAAACAAAGGCTGGAACTAAGGAACCAGTGATCCAGTGGGAAAAACAATTACCAGTTGCAGAGAAGCCGCAGATGGAGTGCATACTGGACACGCGAGTGGGTAAGAAAACCAGGCGCAAGCAGTATTTTGAGTACCTGATAAAGTGGAAGAATCACCCAGTGGAGGATTCCAGCTGGGAAACTGAGGCGATAATACAGAAGCATGGACAGACCGTGCAGGATCTCATGGACAGGAGCCCATGAATATTTTCAAGTCGAGGAGTATGATGCTGGAGCATCACGAACACGTCAAGCGAGCCAGCACGAGAGCAGAGGACAGCTGGACAAGCCAACGGATTTCTTTTTTGAATTTCACTTTGGAATGGTTGCGCCAAACATTAATGTGGAGAATTAATGAAGCACACTTTGTATATTGTAATGGACCTTGAGCGGATAGCTCACGTCCTTAGGTAGATGAGGCATTTAAGATAGTTAATGTAAAGTAGATAGAACATTTAATTTTAGATTTGATAGCTTTAGAGCTCGAGAGGGAAACGGGATATAGACACCCTCCTTTGTACATTGAATAATAATGAAGAATTCTGAAGAGAAGAGAACGCAGAGAAGTGTATGAAGAACCTCCATGTAGAGATATTGAATTAATAGAAAGCTTTGATTCAATTCCATGGTTGTGTTACTCTCTGTGTATTGTTGATGTTTTGCTCATGGATGTTTGCTTCTTGTCATACATTTACTTTTATATATGTTGTGTATGTGATTTCATAGTTGAATGAAGTCTTAGAGGAAGAGTGAATGAGATTCAATTGTTTCTCTAAGTGAACCAGAGGATATTCCTGCAAGGAGTGCAGTTGAATTTGTCTGCAGGGAGTGCGTGACTGCAGGGTTCAATTAGAGAAATCTTTTATCCTCATTCATCTCAGAAGGGAAGATTTGGCACTGGAGTCGTGCAAGGCGTGCGCAGGCTAGACGAAGACTCAGGGTTGCGATTCTGAGCAAAGAGTTGAAGGATTTTTTCCGCAAGAGTGCGCAGGATCAAAGACTTCATCACTTAGTCGTGATTGAAGATTTACCGCAAGGGATGCACGCAAGGAGTTCTTCTTGAGGGATTGAAGTCATGGAAGCTTAGAAGAGATAGGTCTTTGAAGTTGTCGAAGGGCAGCAGAGAAATGTTGTGCGTGAGAAGGTCACAAAGAATTGACGCAGGTTGATGGACAAGAGAGACACTTCTTGTTCGAGGATTGCGTAAGGAGGAAAGTGGACGTGAAGTCTACAGTGTAGGCGGAAGAAGTTTGAAGTTCGGGAAGAGCAGGGGCGTCGATTAGAATCACAGGGAGTGTGACTCTAGTCGTGGATCAGGCATATCGGCGTTTCACGTGAAAGCGATTAGAAATTTGGCCATGGAGATCGCGAGGTGCGAAGTTCCGAGGAATTCCATAGATCGTGGGAACGTGGCAGGTGATCTCGGAACATCGGGTCTCGGGAGTTGAAGGGATAAGAGATTGGTCTCGCGAGTGGCGAAGACGCGAGAGAGCGAGATCGCATGTTTTTGGCATTCGACGCATCGGGTATCGGAGGTTTGAACCCCGAGTGGTTGGTATCGCGAGTTGCAAAGACGCGATAAGACCGAAGGTCCGATAGCGGAGGAAGGAAGTCAACGTTGATTAACATCTCGGGTCTCGGGGATCCGAAGGGGTATCGCACTACGGTTGAACTTGCGAGGCAACGAGTTCCGATCCTCCGATAGATCAAGAAGGAGGGTCGCAGGGAAAGAACTGTGGGTGCAGATCTTCCGATTGGAGGATAGAAGAGTATCGACACTCTTCAGGCCGAGAGAAGAGAAGGTCCTGGAGGTAGCAGACGTGCTAGAGAGGGTGCGGCTGCGTCACATAATCTTTAAATACCCATCCTTTCTAGGAACATACCACAGAGCACCACTGCTCCTCCATCCCTCAACCAAAGTATGTGTCATATCCTCCAACAGAACGACAACTAAAGATAATCTCCATCCTACCGAGGCCTCTTTTATCCCTCACGTCCTACTAGTCACAAAAATTCTCCCTCAGGAATCCCCTAGACCTAGTTTAGCTCGACCCATTCCTGATCTTCCTCTCCCCCAGGGCCACATCTCGGTTTGGGAAACCAACCCCCAAGCCATCACCCAAATCCCTTTCTTTTACCCCCTACTAGGTGTATAATCTTTCCAGGTAGTTGCAACGCTTACCCTTCCTAATATGGTGTTGGCAATCCTATTTTGATATCTACATCCACCTGAGATGGTCCCTCAACCATCCCTCCCTCCCAAAACGGAAGGAATCCTGATGCATATTACCATACTCACGCCCACCATACCCTCTACACCCTCACTCACTGACCCCCCTTCCATCGATGGGGGCAGTTGGAAGAAGAAATACCCTACTGCTCCACTTCCCCCTTGTGTCCAACCTCCTTGTGTGCTATGTGAGAAATATGGACACCCCACCAACAAGTTCTCATCTCTCCCTGAGTTATGAAATCTCATTCAACTCCCTCAAGTACCACCGTCGCTAGTCGCTTCCTCTAGTATTGTCACTATCTTCCATAACACAAGTAACAAAGGACTGCGAACGAAATTTGCATGCACCATCTGTTCAGAATATGGCCATTACACACACCATTGTCCAACGTTACCTCAATTTCGGCAGATGCTAACAGTTGTACGCCAGATCTTTTAGCAAGGACCCACCCCAACTCATGTCACCAACATCCATTATGTCACGATCTCAGTCAACGAACGAATGATATGTCCTTTCTCTTTATGCAAATCACTTGATCATTTCACATATCAATGTCCTATGATCATTGAATACAGGCATCGCCAACTGGCCCTTATTCAAAATCATACACCCTCTCCTCCAGTAGAACCAATGAATACCCTTACCCCATCACTTGATATGGTTCATATCTTTTCACCAGAACCTGAGGCACTCCCTACTCCCCCATGGTTTCTAGATGATTTTTATGAGGAGATACCCCCAAATCCCCCCAATTCTCCAATTTATTTCCCCACGGAAATTCTACGCCCGACTACCATTTTTAACCCACAATATCTCGAGATTTGGTTTATGTCAAGAGAAACATCGTTGCCACTAGAAAACAACCCCATGATAAAAACCACTGAAGTAATTCCTTTTGATCCCATATATTCTCGACAGTTTCACTGCGACGAAGACATCCTTGAGGAGTCAACTAAACCTGATTGCCCATGGGACGCACTCCACCACAAAGTTCTTTTTCCTCCACAGGAATTCGTCGGGCGTCCTAAGAAAAATCCCATCTATGCCATCGAAACCAAGGATTGTCTCCCAACAGGGCCTATAGATTGGTTCAATAACCCTATCCCTGCCCCCGACGCTTTTGAAGAAGGCAATTTCGCCAATATTTCCCCCACCATCAAAATCGATATTTCCATCAAACCTGGGGTCATAGAGGATATCACCATTGGTGAGGCATGCTCTCCTAAGGAAACCACCGCCTACAAAGCCCTCTTCCAAGAATACCAAGACATTTTTGCCTGGTCATACACAAAGATGCCTGGCCTTGATCCCTCTATTATCGAAGATTGCATTGACACCTGGCCTGATATCACACTTGTCTGCCAAAAACAGGGACTGATAAACCCATCCAAATTTGTGGCCATCAAAGCCGAGATTAACAAATTACCTATTGCAGGGTTCATCTACCCCATCACCTATACGTCATGGGTCTCCAACCTTGTCACTGTTAACAAAAAACAGGGCACTATCCATGTCTGTACAGACTTTCATGACCTCAATCACGCCTGTCCCAAAGACAACTTTCCAACTCCCTTCATTGACCAAATTATCTATGATTGTGCATATCACGAGGCTTTGTCCTTCATGGACGGTTTCTCTGGCTACAACCAAATCCAAATTCACCCCACCGATGAATACAAAATTGCATTCACTACCCCTTGTCGAACCTTTGTGTATCGTGTCATGCCATTTGGCCTCAAGAATGCCGGCACCACTTTCCAACGGGCCATGACATACATTTTTCATGATCTGGATCATATCATCCTCACATACTTGGATGACCTCACTGCTCGATCTAAGAAACGCACTCAACATCTCGATGATTTATGAATCATCTTCCAAAGGTGTTGTTAGTACAATATCCGCTTGAACCCCCTCAAGTGCATATTCTGTGTCACTTATGGGCGCCTTCTTGGGTTCATAGTTTCCCAATGTCGCATTACCATGGACCCCCTCAAAGTCCAAGCCATCATGAAAATTCCACCCCCTCAGAATTTACACCAACTACAGAGTCTACAAGGCAAAGATAACTTTTTACGATGCTTTGTCCCATATTACGCTACTCATGCACATGGCTTCCGTCACTTACTTTGTCACGACATCCCATTCCAATGGGATAAACATGCCCAAACTGCTTTTGATGATCTTAAAGAGGCCCTCTCCAATGCCCCGTTGATTAGTCCACCTAACTATAACCGCGACTATCTCCTCTACATATCAGCCTCAGTCCTTTCTATAGCAGGAGTGCTCGTCCAAATAGGGGATGATGACCATGAGCATGCCATTTAATACATTAGTAAAAACCTTTCGAGGACACCCTTGAAATACAATCACGAAGAAAAGCTATCCCTTCTAGTTTTCCTCGTAGTCTAGAAGTTTTTCCATTACATTCTTCTTCGAACTACCAAAGTCATAGTAGATTCCAACCCCATGCAGTACTTGCTCAGTCATCGAAAAATTAATGGTAAATTTGCTCGATGCATCGTCAACCTTCAAGAGTATGATCTCGAATTTTCAATAGCCAAGAGAGATAAATCTCTCGTCCTCGCCGAAATCATCATGACATTTCCCTCCGACACTACCAGTTCATCGATCAATACCAACTTCCCCAATGAACATCTCTTTTACATCCCCTCGGATGACCCTTGGTATGACGATCTTCTCGTCTACCTCCAAACATAAAAATTTGGAAACCACCTCCCCAGAGACGACCGTCGATGTATCCGTCACCAAGGCTCACGCTACCTACTCATTGTTGATGTCTTATATTGGCAAGGAGTTGACACTGTAGTCCATAGATGCTTGACTATCAACGAGGCTAATCGAGTATTGAATGACTGCCACAGTGGTACTTGTGGGGGCCACCTCTCAGGGATGTCAACCACTCAAAAAATCATCCGCGTCGGTTACTTTTGGCCTACATTGTTTCATGATTGTATCCATGCAGTGAAATGATGTGACAAATGTCAGTTGTACACCAATAGAACATGAGCACCACCTGCCCTTCTACACCAGTCATCACCGCTAGTCCCTTTTGCAAATGGGGCATCGACTTCATGATTTGCAACCCTCTATATAGAAATGGACACAAATACATTGTCATTGCAGTCGATTACTTTACCAAGTGGGATGAATCCATGCCTACCCTCAACAATACCGCTAACACTGCAACGCATTTTTTCTTTAACCACGTCATTTCCCACTTTGGAGTACCACTACAACTAGTCTCTAATCATGGGAAACACTTCGAGAATGATATTTTCGTTGAAATATCATCCAGATCAGGCTTCTCCCACGAGTTTGCCTCCCCATACTACCCTCAGTCAAATGGACAGGTCGAGGAAGTCAACAAAGTCCTCAAAACCATGTTGCAGTGCATGGTTAACAAACATAAAACCAATTGGCATCATATGTTATTTTCCATCCTCTGGGCTTATCACACAACAATCAAAACTGCCACTGGTTTCACACCTTTTCATCTAGTCCACAGGATTGAGTCCACTCTTCCCATCGAGTGCGAAATTCCCACCTTACGCACCTCCATTCATCTATTACCTGACACTACTCCAATGGAGCAGCGTTTGTTGAACTTAGAATCCCTGGATGAGGATCATTGATCATCATTACAGAACAATGAGGCAGCCAAAAAATGTTCAAAGGCCACCTTTTCTCACCATGTCAACCTTCTCTCATTCAACGAAGGTGACCTCGTCCTTGATTACGATGTCTCTCACGATACCCTCAACCATGGAAAATTTGAGTCCCTATGGCATGGACCGTACATCATCCAACATTGCCTCACTAAAGGCGCATGCATCCTAGCCTCTCCCGATGGCCATCCTCTCAAAGAACCTGTCAATGGGTTGTACTTAAAGAAATTTTATGCCTGAGCGTACAAATACTACACTAGGCTTTTTCTTTTTTGTACGTCTTTTGTAGAGTTTTTAGTCTTCTTTTATCTATACCTCACGTCTAGTCTATCACTCGTGTTATTGACAGATGCCACCCCCATCGGCCTACCACATCGGTTACGCCGATGGAGCTAGACATTGGACACAAAATCTCGCTTTGGCTGCTTGGGCCCTCTATTCACCTTCACATGGCCTGCTACAGACCAGCGGCATATGTTTAGGCTCAGCCACCAACAATCAAGAAGAATACACTGCTGTCATTGGTCTCCTCATTAAGGCCAGTCATCACCATATTCGTCACCTTAGTGTTTTACTTGATTCCCAGCTGGTTGTCCTCCAACTCAATAATGTGTACCACATTTTCGATCGTTGCCTCTTCCGCAAATACTTGCAAGTTAGACTGTTATCTCAACAATTTGATTCCATCACATTCACACATATTCCAAGACAATTTTATCAAAAAGCAAATAATATGGCTAACCTAATGTTAGATTCGCATTTATCACATCAAGCTACCAATATGCATACATCAAACACCAATAATCAATCACAACATATACATTAGACATCATAAACAAAAAACACTTAACACATGTACACATCACCAAGATCCCAAAATGTATATTCATATATATCTATATATCGATCCAGTGTGTCATCCAAATGTTTACAAAAAATATATTGTACATGTACAACATCCGTAGGCCGGTGAACCACCATACAAAATTGGTGCCACTACACCAAGTAGGCTTGCAGGCCTATATAAAAACCACATAAATACATATAGAGACACTCATGGTGCCTCTAGATCATCACCACCTGGTCCCCTCTCAAGAGGTGGTGCCCCACCCACTATCGGTCCCTCCAGACCTGGAGGTAACCACCCAGTCATCGCAGAACCTGCTACTATTGCTCTTCGGACCACAGTCCGCCACACCAACAAAACCCCCGCACAATTCTATAGGATTCCCTCGTCCTGGATCTGCGACCACATGCCTTTGGGAACTCCCTATAGCACCACCTTCAAGCAGTGACAAATATCCTCAAAATCTCCCCTGGCCTCGACCGGAGGAGCGTGTGATGGACCCACACCCGGGTCATCAAAACGATGTCTCCTAGCCGCCCTCTCCTAGTTAGCAGGCTTCACCCCCGCATCATCTCGACATCGTCTCTCCCCTACTTGCGGCACTCCCCGTGGAGTTCTCACCGGCCCCTGACGAGGCCCCACATCTACACATACAACAAACAAACGATAGCATCAACATCCACATATACATAAAAATATACATGATATACTATCTACAAAGTAACAATATCACACCATACCTCTGTGATCAAACACCTCCCTTGGAGGTAACACCATCTCCAGATCATCCTGAAAGTCCACCCTGAAGTATGGGTACCGCAGTATAATCTGTGGCATCTGACTCCACACCTATGCAACCTCATTCGTGAAATAGTGGGAAACCTTCCCACCACCGTGGTGAGTCAAAATCATTGACCACTGCCACAGTCGCGACTCTCGCACACCATGTGCACCCAACAATACTCCCGGGCACAACATAGGCACCCTCTCCAGAAACCATGCCACCAAGACTGACCCAAAGGAAAAATCCCCTGAGTCTGCAGCTCGACACCTGTCTAGCTGCCCTACCATCTTGGCATGCAGCATCAAGCCCTAGGAAAAATTCTCTCCTGCCAGTGCCCTCTCCATAATCCTCATCTAACCACCATTGATCCATTGAGTCGCGAGGGACCCATATACCCTCACAACCATCGCTGCTACACACAGATGAACTAGGGCATCCATCGCCCCAATACTGACCATAGAGCCCGACATAAATTTCTCCCTCATGTTGTACCTCCAGCCTATGATAGCCAACTTCCCATCCACCAGTACTACGAGCTCCGCTAGTAAGGGAGTTCCCCGAAAAGGGAGCGTCGTCAATAAATATATATCCTCCACTGAAGTGAAGGTCAAATTCTCACCCCGCACCATAAAACAATGAAGATATGGACTCCACATCTGAATCAAGAACTGTAGGAGGTACTCCTAGGCCCGTATCAAAGGGCACTCAAAGAACTTTAGCAGCCCACATGTTGCCAAAGTATCATGGACTCTCGGCTCTTCATTGGTCATAGCCTACCGCAACTGGGACCAATCCCTCTCTCTCCATTGAATCAAAATTTCCCAAATGATCACCTGCATCCACATAAACAGTGCTTGATGAGCCATCTCAAACATCCAAACATCAAAATCTCCAAA
>SNQJ01S0000659.1:9789-34444 GCA_010110895.2 Picea sitchensis | reverse complement strand
ACCTGACGTCAGCTAGGCCCCACAACAATGGAGCTTTCTCCTTATCGGGATTTTGGACTTCGCAATTTCGAAATGCCCAAACTTCTTGTCATCAGGATTCCCGATATCTCGATGCCCGATATGTCGATCCTTCGATCATGCTCACGGCCTTGACCTTTCAACGGTCCTTTACCGCATCGGCATTTCGTACTTTGCAAAACCGAAATGCATGAACTCTTGGCTCCCGGGACTTCCGATATCTCGATTCCTGATACACCGATAGACGACCTCCTTTCGGGACTTTTTCTGGAGGCCTCGATCACTGCCACGCGTCCCCTCAAGATGGATGGTCCTGATCGCCTCTCGTGATTTCGCGACTTCTGATGTCCTGGACGCCTTGTCCTCTGGACTCGCGAAACGCCGAACTCCGATGCGCCGACTTGACCTTCTATCGGGACTCCCCCCGATAGTCTAGATCTCCGCCACGTGTCCCGACTGATGGACGACCCTCATCCAATCTCGTTGTTTCAAGACTTGAAGTGTCCCTACTTCCACAACCTTGAGAACTCCGATTTCCTGAATGTCGATATACCGATGTCTAGTGTCCGAATCTCCAGAATGGACGATCACGTGACACGTGTCCTCTCCTTAGACGGACGACCCAGATTTGTATCAGGGTTTTCAAGGTTGACTTACCTGATCTCCTGTCCACGGGAATGTCTATATGCTAATGACCCATATCCCGATACCTGTCAGGACTTTTGTCCTCTCCTTTCGAGGGCTTAAACCTCGTGCTACTCTGGCCGATCCAACGGTGGATGGGTTCTTTACTTTAGATATGACGGTAAATATTGTTCCTTCCTCTGCGCACTCTTTGGACGTGAAAACCTTCCGACGGTCCAGGTCTCCTCGACCGATCCGATGGTTGTCATTGCTCCTCCCGAGCTTCTGCGCACTTTCTTCCTGCACTTGGAGGAATTCCAAGTTTCCAAAGGCTCCAACCTTTTCTTTCTTTATCTGCGAACCCCACAATCTGACTCTTCTCCTATGCTCTTCGATGGCGTTGTTCCTCCTGAGCTTGTTCCTTTCAAATCCTTGAAGGATTCCGACGTCTGCGCTCCTACAGAGTCTTCACGTACATGCAGTGTTGTCTCCCCTGAGCTCCTCGACACTCAGACCTCTAAGGGATTTTGTCTTCTTCCTTCTCTCCCACAAATGGAGAAATATGGATTCCCTCCTGGTTATCCTCTCTACTCAAGCAACCTCTTGCTGAGTCTGCAGGGTGTTCAGCAACCCTGTGAAGATCCCTCAGTGGATTCTTCTTCAATCACAGAACTCAAAGAGTTCTCTTCTTCCTGTGCCTGTCTGCACACTTACTCAATGCCCACCTGGTAGAGTATCTTTTCCTTTCACTCGCTCAATGCCCACCTGGCAGAGCTCTCAGAATCCTCAGTGATTATGTTCCTTCTTGAACTCACAACATAGTTCCTCTCGATGCACCTCTGTGCATATGCTCAATGCCCACTTGGAAAAGCTCTACAGAACTCACAACAGAGTTTTTATCTGCAACTGTGTCTCTCATACACAGCCTTGCCTCCAAGGTATTCATCAACCTTGAGGTCTTTCTCCTGAGTTGTTGACTCTAGTTCCTTGTGGCGATCACGTCTTCGTCTGAACCCGCAGTATTCAGAAGTGATTCAGTGCACCGGTATTCARAGACCGYAGTACTCTGTCACGCCCTCCTGGCATGAAACCTCAAATACCTTCAACCCTGGAAATCAAGCACACTCCTGCAAATGCAAGCCTATAGCATACATAAAGAACACTCACAGACATTCATTCAACAGAGAATACATGTAGGAAAAATTGCTTTTTGTATTAAATATGGAAAATGCCTATTTGTACAAGGTGTTCCTGAGCACGGCCTGTAACAAGGTCTCRGATCTTCTCCTCTGCTCTCTACTCRCAGATTCTCTTCCACACTACAACTCTACTTCAGCTCAAAATGAGATACAAAATCTYTTTTACCTGAGGGGGCTCTTCGAGCGCTTCCCTCCAACCTACCTACCCTATTCAATTGCATTGAATGGGTTGTCTAGTCCAGCATCTGGATCTAGATTTCATCCATTCAAACATTAATGGCCTATCTACCTAACGCCTKCACAAAGGAACGACTCTATGTMTCACCAGCCTAAAACATTTAATTACATTCAATTCAGATTTAAATGAGAACTGTGCCTCTCTCTTCATCTTGAATACACGCGCTTGACACGACTGGCTGGTTGGCTGGCTGACATGGCGAGATGCTCCTGGATCACACTTGGTTGGATAGGTGGGCGTACTATGCGTGATGGTGGGCTTCCACTTATGGGTGGAGGGAGGGCCACAGGGTATGGTTGTTGGTAAGGAGGAGGAGGATAATAAGGGATTCCTCCATATGCCGACGGATAATAGGGTGTGCCATACATGGGTGGTTGTTGAGAATGTGGGTTGTGGCATGTAGTGTTACGAATCAATCCATTTGTTGAGTGAGACACCCCAGGTTTGTCTTGGCCGAATGACACAAGTCGTGGGGCATCTGGGAGTACCATGTATAGGTATCTAGACTAGGCACAAATGAGTTCGAACTGTCGAGTCTTGCTAATGGCTTATTCTTCAGACTGGGGGAAGATGGAGGCCACATCTTTGGCGAGGAAGGAAACAAGTGATTTGAGGAACCAATTGATACATTGTTGGGGGGTAGCATCGGATTTGTAGAGACTACATCGCCAATGCCACTCGTGGATGTGGTCAACAATATGTGTGGAGGAGGTTTGTTTGAAGTCTGAGAGTATTTCAACGCCATTGTCATGACGAACGGGTAGTTGAAAGAAGGTAAAAAATGCTTTGGCCAAGGATTCAAAAGTCGCATGGGACCCAGATTTTTCTTCTACATACCATTTGGTTGATGGGCCAGTGAGTGTTCATTGATATAACCTCAATCAGATGGAATCATCCATGGTATTGTTTGAAGAACACCATAGGGAAAGGTCATGATATGGTTGGCAGGATCGTCTCTTTCTTTTCCTTCAAACTTGGGGATGTATGAAGGGAGTTTGGTAGGAATCGTAGGCCATGTGGGATTGTGTAATATGGGATCACTAGTGAGTTTAGTCAGATCTGATATGTTGAGGGAAGCCAAGTATGGCATATGGGGTGGTGGCGGAGGATTAATTCTGGCCATAGTGTGAGTGTTTTGAGTACCTGACCCTTTGAGGGGACTAGGTGGGTTTGTAATTCCCCCTTGAGAAGAAGTTGGTTTCCTTCTTCCGTGTAAAGGAGAGTGAGTGGATGGTTGACCTTGGGAAGTGGACCCAAGTAAGGTGGAACCAAGAAAAGTTGATCCCAAGACAGTCGCACTCACAGGGGTGTGAGAAGGTGGAGCCAATGAGTTGGCAAGACTAGGAACTCCTCCTAGAATAGGAGGGAGATTTAGCAAGCATCTGGAACAACGAGGGTTCTCTAGGTCCCCTATGATGTTCAACTAGCTGAGTGAATGTGTGCAAATGGTGGTAAGAGAAATAAATAAAGAAGAGCCTTTGCTGCAATTTTTGAACCTTCACAATATATTTCCAAATCAGATGTAATCAGAAGGGCATCATACATAAAGTGTTTGGATAAAGAAGCATATATGTGGATAGGGGGATTTTTTCCACATGGGAGAACAAAGAAAATAAATGCTCGTGTCCTAAAAGACGTAATGTCCTTCCTCTCAAATAACACTGGACCTTCCAATAACACTCGACAGTGGGGTCTGAAGCCATCAGAAGAGAAACTAGTGAAGGAAGAAGCGATCAGTTATATTAAGGGGTAGATGGGGCATATCCCGAAAGAACTGGCGATATTTCTCAATAGCCACACAAAATCCAATCAAGGTGCAATTTCAGCCCACAATTTCCACTTGGGTAGATGTCCTAAAATTTGGTCACTATGTACCTCGGTCAAAGTGCGACATTTGGATTTTCGGCCTAAGAAATGGGTCACGGGCTGGATCCCGTCCAAGAGGTGGGTGCCTCAAGGGGGGACGCATAGAACAACCAGACCTCAGCCTTCAACCCTTAATGGGTATCTCCCTGCCTTATAATGTTGGGAACACTTGACTTGGAGGATTTAAAGTTCCTTGTTTTGACAACTTCTATTGTTTTGAAAATGTGAGAACTAGATAACGGGGAGTTATTTGGATGCCTATCCCCGAAATCCTACCTAGACTAAAAAATTTCTTTTGGCACCTCCCGTGGAGGAAAACTTAGTGAGTTTTTAGAAAAAAATTAGATGTGGTTGTTTGAGAGATTGGGAATGTGAGCCAATCTCATTTGAAATTAAGTGGGAGTGGATAGTTTCATCAAGAAAAGGGTGGGGTGTTTAGGAATCCTTTTGGAGGAACCTTACTTCAACCTCCACGTTTTGAGATGAAAGCTATGTGAGTGAGAAGTGACTTTGGTGTGTGAATGAGTGAAAGTGTGCCAATATTTTTAATAAATTAGGTGTCACCTTGCTGCATGTGGACTTCGCTTAATCCTTACAAGTCTTTGATTACCTAATTAACTAAATGCCATTGGTACAACCTTGCAGAATTTTAAAGTCCCTAGGAAACTAGCATGTGGACATGTGGGTCCTTTACTATTCCTTTAACTCCCTAAATGTGATGTAATCTAAGAAAACATTGAAACAATTCTATATTTTGAACATGTGGGAATGTATGGGCCCATTACAAAACCTTTAAACTTCCCTAGTGATTTAATCTAAGAAAGTAAATTTCAACACTATCCTATCTTTGTAGCATGTGAGCATGTATAGGCCCGTTACAATCTTAAGATGTGTTTGAAAAAATAAACTAAGAGGAGTCCCGAGGGGGATGTTGTCATCTCCTAAATATTTTGTCTTTTTAAGGGAGATGAAATTGTCCCACGACCTCTTTCTGATTCTCAAGATCGCTTTGGAGCGCGAGAGACGAGAATACTCAACGGTTGATATCCAATTTCCGGTCCCAATGCAAGTTTTATATGTGATGTAAAATGATTCTAACTTAACTTTACTCAAAGCAATCCATCCATGTGGGAAAACGACAACAAAGAGGAGAAGTTATGATTTTAATCCTTAAGTGCCTATGTGTTTGACTAATCCCTTTATATGGAGAGGGAATGTAAGTGTGGTGCAGATTACAATATGCATGGAATCAACTTTACGAAGGCTATGGACCCTCCACAGATCACAAAAAGCTTACAATGTGTATTTTTTTGCACAGGTGGGTGGGTCTCAGACTAGACAGAAGCGTTTTGAGCGCCAATGCGTGAAATGAAAGAGACTAATGAGCACATGTGCGTAGGAGGTGTTGAGTAATACAGTGATTTTGGCGCACGTGTGCACGATGTGCGACTATGGACCGACAAACCCGTGCACAACTATCACACGGTCGTGAAGAAAATTATGGATGAAATTCCTTCAACTCGACTTTGAATTTGGCTTCCTGTAGGTCGGGTTGGGCTGGTTATGGTACCTGCAGTTTAAATAAATAGAAAGAAGAGCTAAAATAACCTAAATGGGGTAGGAAATTGATACCTTTCCCCAATGGAGATGTCAATCTGTTGCGTCTCTTTTGTCACCTAAATGATCAAAATAGAGGTTCTTACAAGCTTAGTTGGTTTAGCTAAGCAAGACAACAGTAAAGGAAAGGGTTAGAAGAATAAAGCATAAAAGACTAAGCTAAGAATTAAACTAGGAATGGTAAAAATAATTAAACTATAGTGGAAAAGGACATAAGAACAAGAAACAAACAAGACTCATGTCACCAATGGAAAGGATTGTATTAGTAGAAAGAAAACACCAAAGAGAAAGGGAGACTTTGGGTCCCTTCTTCCTCCAAGGGAGGGCTCTTGGACCCCCAAATATTGAGCTCTTCTTACAAAATGAGGAACTAGAATGAAATGGTGAAGAGAATCCAAAGCACATTCACTCAAGAGGTGATATGAATGGATAAATGAAATGGTGCTAGCATACTCTTGATATGGAAAGAGGGTCCTCCAAAAGAATATCAACAGCATAATAATACAAATGAATTCCTTGAAATGTAGTGCACCCATGGCCTCTTTTTATATCAAAACTTTGAGGTATCATGCAACCAACTTTTAGTGTGAACAAGGGGTTGTTTAGGGCACTTTTAGGTCTTTGACCAGCCAGTCCACTGGATTCAACCAAGAGTTGGATGTCAAATCGACTTGGAAGATGAACCAGAAGTGGGTGGGAGGCCGACCAACATCATAAATGCATTGTTTTGAGGTGTGCGTGGCTTTTTGCATCCACAGTTACGCATCGGGCGCATGTGCACTTTTTCGGCATTTTCAACTGACGCACGTGCACATGCTCCTTGTATATCTTTAGTGAATGCTGATTTTATAATTGGTTATATAGTTTTGGACCTTTTTGGTCATTTTTGGTCCATGGGTGAACTAATAGTTGTTTGAAGATGTTGGATTCCTGTAACCATTTGCAGATGAAATTTCAGTGATAACAACGTTCATGCGAAATTAAAAGATGAAGACAAAAACAATAAAGAGAAACAACAAACCCATGCATCATCACCGTCGAGGTATTCATGAAAAGATCAATGAACTTTGCTTATATTTACGTATAACTACAAGTGACTTGAGCTGTAAGATTTTTTTTTTATGATTTTGATGTATACTTACAAAACCCTTGGAATGTTGGCCATAATTCACGGAGCCAACACCTGCAATAAATCTAGTGCAGAGATGGCAGAAGTGGCCCTTCCAAGGAGACATATACTGCAGGAGGTGATGAGCATGGCATGATGAATCACTTTGGCCAAAGTTGTTCCAACTTTTGAGGGCATGGAGTATTGATGCAACCATGGACGCAAATAGCCGAAGCCTAGCCATCCTTCCTTTTTCACTTCCATCATATAAATCTCTGGATTTTTTTTTCCATTATCCAGATTCACAACTTTCTCGCATTCTGTGTTGTATATTTATTAATAATTAATATATATATATACATTTTGTGTTGTATGTTTATAAATAATTAATATATACAAAAAATATATATATGAAACACTTTATCTTTGTGCAAAACATTATATTATAAAATATTTTTTAAGACTCAGAAACATGAACACCTGGAACAATGTTCATGTTGTCAGGCCTGTGGGAAATTCCCTCCAGGTGAGAGAATTGTTAGAATTGATCTCTCAAAGGTGCTAGATTGCAACTACAGGGCTCTGTGACTTCCTATCTGAGCTATTGTTGAAGCCCCATAAAGGAAATGGGGCCGCCAAAGGACTATTGAGAAGAGAAGGGGCACATTTCCTAGGGTGGGATAGGCATGTGGGGAATGAGGGACTATAGGCTGTTAGTTTGAATTGGCACATGGGACAGATTTTTTCCTATTGTCTGAGATACATCATCCTAGTTAAGAATTCCTTTATCCGGGTGGAGTTTAGTCCCAGCTCGGGGGTGACCCACTGCTAAGAGTTCTGAGAACTATGGTCTAAGGCTGGGAGGAATGTGGAGGGTTTGCACATAGTTGGTGATATTTTTATCAAAGATAAATATCAATTGTGTGTTAAATTATGTGTTGCATCATTATTTATGCATTTTGTTTAATGGGTTTTTCCTGTATATGATGCATGTGTATTTATATTACTATTATGTATAAATATGTGTATTTGTAGAGTATTTGTATGTTTAAATATTGTATAGAGTTCAAAACAATTCGTGTGTGGCATAGCCCAGTAGTCGGATGTTGGGGATGCTACAATATTATAATTCCAATGCAGGGTCTTTACACATATCCTCTTTGCATAACTCTCGAGTAAAAAAATATCTTTACATTTAGCGAACATTTTCACAAAATGGTATATCATGACAATGATTCACAACATTTATATTCATCTCTTTTACATAATAATCACCCAATCAATACCAATACAATCCACAATAATACATAAAATAACTATAACAAGAATACACTAGCTCTACAATGTACAACATAGAAATGCATCTCCAACATCCATTTACACATTACATAAGGATTTAAAGTGGAAACCTAATTACAATAAAAACTAC
This sequence comes from Picea sitchensis, assembly GCA_010110895.2. Classification (NCBI taxonomy): domain Eukaryota; kingdom Viridiplantae; phylum Streptophyta; class Pinopsida; order Pinales; family Pinaceae; genus Picea; species Picea sitchensis. Next base: position 26,345 of record SNQJ01S0000659.1, on the reverse strand, counting down.
CATTCAATGTTTGACTCATTTTTCTCTCTTTGTTATTGATTTCCATAGAAAATAGTTATAATGGTTCGATGGCCCCATGCCAGCTTACAAAGCTCGTTGAATTATCTAGCTGAAGTCCATAACAACTTTTACCATTACTTTTGTCTTTTTCATTCTCATATGAGCTCTTTTTCTCCTCTTTGAGCCACTTCTATTCATCATGGATGTTGTATTTGTTCACCTTTTTCAAGTTGTAACACAATTAATGACTTAATGAGATCTTTGACCTAAAAATGAGAACTCTATCTCTAATAACTTATATTTTTGGATAAAAACATCAAAATCAACCTCGAAATTGAAAAGTGGTGCTATCAGTGCCATCGTTTTTTTGGGGGTCAAAATTACCACATTTTGCAACCATGGCCTTAAAAATTTCATAATGTTTCCAACAAAAACCTTAAATCAACCCCCAAATAAAAAAGTGTCACCAACATGAACACCTTGTTTTTGGTGGGGGTGTCAAAATTACAACTTTTTAGATAGGATGGTCTTAACAACCTGTACCGTTATAACACAAAACTTAAAAACAACATGAGAATAAGAAAAAAAAAATTCTAGTAGAACCTCCCTTTCTTGAGTTCAAAGTTTAACTTCTTTGAAAGCCATAGCATTATTATAACCAAATCTTAAAATCAACCCTCAAAAAATTGAAAAGAGATTCTATCAATAACACCTCGACATTTTGAAAGCTTAAAATTACAAACATTATCTAAACCATGGCCTAGAAACTTCATTATAAACAAAATCATTGGAAAAAAACATATTTAAAAAGAATATATATTAAATTTTTTATAAAATACATTTACAAATGAAACCTCACCCCTTATCATCATTTTAAATCTTTTTTTTTTAAATAAAAAAATATTAAAAACAAATTAATTTTTATTTATTTTTAATAAGAATTTGGATTTAATTTTTTTTTAATCAATTTTATGTTCAAGGTCCATAAATTGATTCTATTTAACACTCCTACCTATCAAATATTATTTATGTTCAAGATTCATAAGTTGATTCTATTGAACATCCTACATATCAATTATTATTTATAACTAATTTCATTTTAAAATACTTTGAAATGATGTTTTAAATTTAATTTTATCACTTATTTAAATATTATATATTATATAAATATCATAATTTATTTATTTTTGACAATTAAGAATTGAAATAATAATTATTTAATGGTATTCAAAGAAATGTTATTATGGTAATTCCGTCCCATTGCATTATAGATAATATGAATCTGATCCTCTACTCAATAACATGATAACTTTAACCAAATTTCCTTAAATGACACACCATCAAAAAAGTTGTGAGACATAAATATTATTCTATTCTTTTAATTTATTCTAATTTTTAAGTTGTTGAATAACATGATAACTTTAACAAAATTTCCTTAAATGACACACCATCAAAAAAGTTGTGAGACATAAATATTATTCTATTCTTTTAATTTATTCTAATTTTTAAGTTGTTGATGCCATTATATTGGGTAAATTTTTAGTTTTAACAATAAGTAAACATTAATAAAAACTGGCAGATTTTAAAATCACTGTTAGAAAAAAATACCCCACTGCCCACTAGCATCAAGCAAAGACTACCCTACCAGTGATTCCCTAAGTAAACATTAATAAAAACTGGCAGATTTTAAAATCACTGTTAGAAAAAAATACCCCACTACCCACTAGCATCAACCCACTAGCATCAAACAAAGACTACCCTACCAGTGATTCCCTACAACATAGTTTCTCAACAACAAATGGGAGCATTCAATCGCCATATTTCTCACTCGCTTGTCAACACAAGCACACAGATTTATATAGGGCGCAAGGAACAAAGCGTTCATGCAGGAGACTCGGACAACAAAAACCATACTTTCATCAAATATAGATTTGAATTCCAGCGTGCCAACATTGAGAAATCTCATGGTCAAACACCATTACATTCGACGCAGAAAAGTAGTAGAGTAGGGGATCATGTTTTCAATAACAGGCCCAATGTATACCTGCAAAAATTATATCCCGCTGTCAAATGGGATCTTAGAGGGCTTTATTTGATAATTTCTTTTTCCTGGAAGAGCCAAAATAATGGTAGCATTGAGCTCTTGTTCCGTAAAAGGTGCTGGCATGGTATGGCACCTGCACCATGCACTTCATACCCGAGCCTACACGAGCCTGGTAGCACGGCCATCCAGCCTGCAGAGTCTTAAAGACTCTGCAGCAGGCTGAATATTGCTAGCCTCCTGTGTATAACCTGAGCAGAAGTACAGTTTCTCGAATAAATTGAGTAAACAATGGACTCCTTCACGTCTAAAGCAAGCTTCCTCTCTTTCTCTCCGTAGTGGCAGAATCAAGAGCTAAGCGAGGCAGAAAGAGCCGAAATATTCATTCGGCATTCGAGATGGAAGCAGCATTGAATAGAGAGAATTTAAAACATAACCGAAGTAGAAGAAGCTATGGAAGAAAGGAGTCGAAACGATTGTGAATTAACAAATTCTCCTACCATTTGAGGCCGACATCTGCTGGTCAGATTTGCTACACCCACCTTCATGTTCAGAGATTTCTCTCTGTATGTTTGTATTTTTTTTAATTTTCGTGTTCATTTTCTTACAGAAGATTGCATTGGAATACTATATTGGAAACTAATATCATGCCGCAGCAGTTGCCTCCCTACTAGTGTCTAGCGAAGCAAACATCTACTTGAATGAACATCATGAGAGTTTGGATCTCCTCCAACAACTAACAAAAGATTTTGTATGAATTTGCTTTTTCAGATGAACCTAGAGACTTTATGCAAATCTACATCTGCCGCTGATTCGAGCAGAGAGACTTCATGGAAATCTACATCTACTGCTGCTGCGGTTTCTGGAGACGAGGTCGCAATTGGCTTCCACACATAATTTTAACATTTCGTATCAAAGTCCCATAGGTGTGGACTCTCTAGGAAAGTGGAGCATTGCCATCTAAGCATACAAAGGCCAAGTGAATGGAACAATTTGAAAGTGGAATGAAATAATAAGTTTGTTGGCATAATTAAGAATTGTAATTTAATCACATATAAATGGGCATATGGTTTTAAGACTTATTTTTGCATGCATACCTTGGTTTGATGAATCCAGTGTAAAGTTTAGACATAGACTTAGGTGATGGGGCATGCTGTATTATCGGACTTTGAAGGAGGTAGGTGGTTATCCCAAGTTAAGTTTAAAGGGGAAATATTGGATTGTTCTTGACTTGGTCATTGATGAGTTTATCGTTGGTAGTTTACCATGGTATTGTGTAACCCATGGTATTTGATATGATGAAATTTATTTAAAGAATTGAAGAAAGATATTGTAAAATGACTCAAATTGTGCACGTTATGGATGTTGGTTTTATGAGAAAGAGTTTTCTGGGTAAATAGTGTCTCTATATACTTATTCATATTTATTGTGCTTATCTCACTATGTTATTTCTCTCTCTTAATTCTAACATTAAACTTAGTAATAAAATAACTTAGATATATGGAAAAGTTGTTTTCAACATTGTTCTTAATAATAGAATGACCTAACCTTGTCAAGTGGTTGTAGCCCAATTGGTTCGGGTGCACCGCATTGGAATTTCAAATTTACCTTACCTATCAAGTGAAAATTTGTTGACGGTCATTTGTTTTTTGTGCCTGTCATTTAAAGTTTTAACCACATTCATTTTTTTTTCTCTAATATACAAAACTTTGTAACGAAAACCTCTTAATGAAAAAAAATATAAAAATAAGATAAATCTCTTAAAATGAAAGAGAAATGACATTTCAAGCCTACTTTTCAGAGCTTGCAATCTAAGGAGAAACTTATGGGTAACATCAAATTCCATTTATTGTTTCATTTACTCTTCCAACCAACCTCTCTCAAGTCCTTAGGTTATACAATAGAGCTTAAGTAAGCTAAGTACCTACTAAAAATGATGTCGAGTTCAAATTTTACATACAGGTTAATGCTGACGTGTAGATTTAGTATCTACCTGTCAAATACGTCTTAAAATGAAAAAAACCTCATGTGGAACTTCAAATTCCAGGCCTCCTTGGGATTTTTCTCCTCTCCACCTAGGTTCTTGTTTTCAACATTGTTCTTAATAACACAATGACCTAACATTGTCAAGTGGTTGTAGTTCAATTGGTTGGGGTGCTCGAAATGCTTATTTTATCATGTGTATATAGATACCTTGCTTTACATCTTGATATAAACATTTTCATTTACTTAGAATTTTTTTTTTCTTGATATAAACATTTTCATTTACTTAGGAATTTTTTTAAAAACATTACAATGACTAGATGTCTATTTGTCTATTTTTCTTATATTGAGAGACTTTTTTTATAAACAAGTATGAAGGAAATGTGTACTTATTTCAATACTTGAGATAAAGTTTACACATAACACTATAAATTTTAATAAAAAAAAAAATCAATGTCAACTTTCTTATGGCCATTATATTTTAATGTATTTCACTAATCAATTTGTGAAACTCAACTTTATGACATAGTGTAGTTATTCGTTAAAAATATTTATGATTTTAGGAACTTAAATTTTTATAAGTGAATTTTTAATACTTTTAAAAATAGTTATAATTTTAGAAATTTAAATTTTCATAATCAATTTTTTATTAAATTTTTAATATTTTGACTATTATATTTTTTATTATATTTTTAATGTTTTGACTATTTTGACATTTGTATATGTGCATATATGGAATTCGACTTTTTTGTATGTTTCAACTTTCATATATGAGCATATATAGAAGTAGTCGACTATGAAAGTGGCACATATATAAAAGTTGACCGACTTTCGTATATATGCATTTACGAAAGTGACACATATACAAAGTGGGTAAATTTAGTATATGCGCATATATAGGTATGGAGTGGGGTGGGTAATAAGGGGAAAGTGGAGTTAGGTTGGGGAGTGAGAGAAGAGAGGAGGGGAAATGAGTGAGTCCACCCCCGTGAGCCTGATTGCTTAAAAATTTTAAGTATGGAGAGGATAAGGAGATGAGAGGGGGATGTAAGTCAGGGATAAGGTGGTAAGGGAAAGGGTGAGTGATAATAATGACGTACAGGCCTGAATTAGGCGAGCTTTAAGTGCCCTAAGGGAGTTGGATATAGTATCCATTATCATTTAGTGCATTTATAATCCTTGCGGTGAAGGAGACAGGTCTAAGTTGTGTGACCCCATGTTGGCTATAGTATCCATTATCAGTGCATTCTTTCATAATCCTTGCAGTGAAGCCATGTGAAGGAGGCAACTCTAAGTTGTGTGATGTCAACAATATCCATGGCCAATTAGTGCAAGTAGGTGGCGAGCAATTTCCAGCCTACTGCAGAGTCATTAAGACTCTTTAAGTAGATGCATATGCTCATGTGATAGCTATGGAAACCAGATGTCCATGCAACACCATGCTCTCATCTGCTACCTTTGTGTATCCATGAATCTATCTGCATACATCCCATAGTCACTGCGCATCCATGCTCCCATCAACTCCTTTTTCGACTCCCGACGATTCTCCGATGGCTCACTCAACCAAACTGTGTAACACTTAACGCTATGAGCACTCATTTTCGAAGGTCGTGCATGCCTCTCCACGTCGATTTTTGAATTTGAAATGAGTTGGATTTTTTTCTCCTGGAACGAGTTGTACATTACTCTCTCCATGCCCATGTTCGCATATGCCAATAAACACACACTACCTTATATGGAGGCTTCCATAAATGCATGTTTCCTACAAATGAACACATGTTTTTCCCTATTGTCCTACAAAAGGGGATGCACGTGTTGGTATATACGCACTTGTGTATATGCGGATATACGGAATCCAACTTCTATAAATGTGCATTTACAGAATCCAACTTCTATAAATGTGCATTTATGGAAGTGAACTTCCATAAATGCACATTTACGGAAGGTGGCTTCCATATATGCGTGTTATACGAAATCCAACTTCCAGAAATGCGCATTTATGGAAGTGTGCATATACAGAAGCCACCTTCCGTAAATGTGAATTTATGGAAGGAGGCTTCCATATATGTGCGCTTATAGGGAAGCTAACTTCCATTCATGTGCATTTACTGACGACATCTTGAAGGCGGGCCGCAATCAAAACCATGGTATCACCAAAGGCATACGTGGAGCTCTATAGTGAACTGCGGGGTGAAAAGAGGGTTGCCCTCAAACCACCTTTGGCTGCACCCGCAATCGTGTGGTGACATGAGATTGTCGCCCAAGGTCATATCGAAATAAGGAGATATAACTCGCTAGACTGAGATCGCAAAGTGATTTTTGAATAGGCGTGTGGTCACCGCTAGTGATCACGTAAAGGAAGGGGCTTAGAATCCAAAGAAGCCAAAATGACCGACTGTAACTTCCTGAGAAGACGAAGAGTTGCAACTCCCATAGAAGACAAAGGATCTTTGGATAATGGCTATTGATTATGAATGAATTCAGTATAACCTCCAAAGAAGATGAAGAGTTTTGATGATGATCAGATAAAGGACTCGGTCTGAGAAGACATGCAGAACAGAGAAGAGACAGTGCTTCTCTCAATAGCGATGCATGTGGGTAGAAGGAGACGGAGTGTAGGACCTGTAGTGAAGATCAGAGGTGCAGCATATAGTATGAAGAGGCAACACAAAGCATAAAAGGGTGAAGAGAAGTTTCACAAGCACATGTACTGCACAGGAGGAAAAAGAGTAGATCATACAAGCAGAAAGAGGCAGAAGTGGAACAGAGCATAGAAACTGAAGAAGGAAGAAGAGACATGGAGTTGTAACAGACCATATTAGAGACATAGAAAGTAAGTAAAGTTTTGTAATATTTAATCAGGGTGGTAGCGTAGTGCTAGGGAGGATTGTAGTCCTCTAACTTCTAGTGGGTGCTAGAAGATTTTATGGGAGTTGGTTCTTCCATCTAGTAGGTGCTAGAGAAATTTGAGATTTGGTGCTCTCTGCAAGTTGTAGCTTGCTATCAGAGGTTGTAGCCTCATATTTGAGTTGGTGCTCAAATATTATGATGTACATGAAGGTTGGAGCTTGATTGACATCCGAATAAGAAGAGGTTTTCTCCCTTTATGGGTTTCATCATGAAAATATGTGTCTCTGTGTATTATGTGTGATTGATCAAATATTGTATATCTATGCATGTTAAGTTATCAGTAACACATTAAACAATAATCTAGAAAGATTCAGAAAAAGAACAAGAAAAGTTTCAATCTTATATTATAACTAATTAACCCCCCCTCTCAGTTATATTTCCAACAGTCAACTTTCATATATGCGCATATACAGAAGTTGGCCACTTCCATATATGCACATATACGAAAATGGTCGGCTTTCATTTATGAACATATATGGAAGTTGACCACTTTTGTATATACGCATATACGAAACATATACAGAAGATGACCACTTCCATATATGCACATATATGAAAATGGTCGTCTTATGTATATGCACATATACGGAAATGGTCGGCTTTAATATATGTGCATATATAGAAGTTGATCGCTTTTGTATATGCGCATATACGGAAATGGTTGGCTTCTGTATATGCGCATATATGGAAATGGTCAGCTTTTGCATATGCGCATATAGAGAAGTTGACCACTTCCGTATACATGCATATACAAAAGTTTTTTAGTCGTTAGTCGAAACCTTTATCCCAAGCGAAACCTCTACACCCATTGAATTTTCAGGTATTCATGCTAGGGTTTTTCTGTCTAGGCTCACACTACATTTGTTGTTGGCATTCCTCTCGGTTCCTCACACTGCATTGTTGTTTCCATTGTTGTCAATTGTCCAAACTATTAACTGCACACTGATTCTTCTTGCTCGTCTCCCGTCAAGTGTCCATAAGTCTTTCCGTATATGTGCATATACGGAAGTGGTCAACTTTTGTATATGTGCATAGCACATATACGAAAGTTGACTATATGAAAGTTGACCACTTCCATATATGCGCATATACCGAAGTGGTCAACATTCATATATGTGCCTACGGAAGTGGTCAACTTCCGTATATGTGCATACAAGACTGTTGTACATTTATAATGAACAAATTACATTCTAGTGGTGGACTTTCATCTTCAAACCAGCATTTTGTGTCTCTTCCTTTAACATAATTGTAGTTCTCAAGGATTGAATGCAATTTTTCTTAGTGTTATTTTGAATGAATCATGCCTCCCTTTTTTTGTATTGTGTTTTCTGACATTTTTTTGTCCAATTATTGCTTGAAAGATGGGCCACCAAGTTAGTGGAAGAAATTATTTTGATACCACTTAAGTGAGCCCTTGAATTTATGAAATCATCACCTATTAATTCTACTTTTTATAAGAAAAACAATCTAGATAAAAATTGTACTTACAATGGCTTAGACATGATATTTATAGTTTGATAAAGAAAGATAATATCCTTTTGCTAGGAGGATTTAATGTTAGAACAACAACTAATCGAGCTATTGTCTTAAGAAATGATTCCAATCATAATCCTTTATGTCTAGAGGAAGACCTTGTTTTAGCTAGCAGATACAATAGAAACTTTGAAAAGTTAGTTGAGAACTCTGAAAATTTGGTTGAGAATTTGTTTGGTACCGGGCTCATTAAGATTTGTAGTTCTCAATATCTAATAAGTTGAAATGGTCTTATGAAATGGTCAAAATTTAACTGAAATTTAACCGAAGTGGTCGACTTCCGTATATGCGCATATACGAAAACCATCTTCCATATATGTGCATGTATGAACGTAGCGGGCTTCTGTAAATGCACATATACAAAAGCTACAGAATTTTCTATATGCTCATATATGGAAGCTAAACGACTTCTATATATGCGCATATATGAAATTCAACCACTTCCATATATGTCCCACTTTCGTATATGCGCATATATGAAAGTCAGCCACTTCCGTATATGTGCACATATGTCATATGCACATATATGGAAGTTGACACATATGCAAAAGTTGGCTTCCATATATGCACATATACAAAAGTGGTGTGCTTCCATATATGCACATATAAAAAAGTCGACCACTTTCGTATATGCGCATATACAGAAGTGGCCGACTTCCGTATATGCGCATATACAAAATTCAATTGGCTTTTGTATATGCGCATATATAGAAGTTTTCTCTCAACAATTTCATCATTCTTGGAGGATTCAAGAAAGATTGCATCTCTGGAAAGGATGAATTTCTTATTTTTCTCATCGTAAATATGATATCCCTTGGTGGTATTTGAATACCCCAAGAAGATGTACTTTCAACTCCTTGCATCAAGCTTGTTTTTATCCTCCTTAGGAATCAAGGCATAGCAGGTGGAACCAAAGACCCTAAGATGTCTCACCGAAGGAATGTGGCCATACAACATTTCATATGGATTCTTGTTTTTAAGAGCATGAGATGGACACCTATTTTTCAAATAAACTACACATAGAACTGCATTAGCCCAAAACATCAATTTAACATTCTTGAAAAACATCATGGAACAAACCATATTTAGGAGTGTCTTGTTCATTCGTGCAGCGACATCATTATGTTGGGGATTGTATGGGATTGTGGTTTGATGTTTTATCCCATGTTGGCAAAGGTATCTTTCAAATTCATTAGATGTATATACTCTTCCATTATCAATGTAGCGAGATTCAATACGACACTAAGCTTCATTTTGAATCCATGCATATAAATTTTTAAAAGTTTCAAAAACTTGTGATTTATCTTTCAGCAAGTACACCCAATACATCCTGGTGTAATTATAAATAAAAGTCATGATATATCTATTTCCATTTCCATAAGGAATATGCATAGGGCTACGCAAATCATAATGAATTAGTTCAAGTTTTCTACATGTTGTTGTAGTAGAATCATGAAATGGTTGTTTCCTATGCTTTCCAAGGATACAAGAATCATGTTGCTTCAATTTCCCAGGAATAGTAGATAAACCAAAAACACCATTCTTTATCATCAAACAAAGGTTGTCATAATTAATACGGCCAAAATCTAGTATGCCATAAAATCCTAGATGGCATTATACCTTCACCACGATGAGAGAGCTATGCGTCATTTTGTGTACGGGAAGATTTCACTTCCAGCTTCAACAATCTTCCATCTTCCATTCCAGTCATGACAATCATGTTGTCAGAATCCTTCCGGGTAGTACTTCCTACACCAAATGAGGGCCCATAGAGTATTATTTGATGTCAGTTAATGCCACCATGTTTTAGCTCCATAGAATGAGCTGGGGACATCTGGATCTTTAAGAACGAGTCCCCGTTTGAGGTTAGGGAGACTGAGCTTGTCCAAGTGACTAAATCAAATTTCTTTTCTTTGCAAGTTCCACCACACAGAAAGGATTTTTGGAATGGAGTCAAGAAAATGAAGCTTGCCAGGGATAGAGTTGGGGCCATAAAAATTAGTGACAAAGTGAGTTTGATAGGACCATACAAGATGGAAACTAGCTATGAGGAAGTGCTTGGTGGTAAAAAAGTTGGAAAAGTTATTTTAGCAAGGTGCTAGATAAGGGAAAGGCCTCCTGCTACTTCGTGTACATATAAGGCGAGTCCTTCAGAAGCTGGGCCTATTGCTCAGCGATTGAATTCAAGTCTTGTTGCTGGTAGGGAGAAGAAATGGACTTTAGGTGTAGATCCCTAAGGTCCATTTCCTTTCCATCATATAAGTTAGGTTATTCTTGTGTGTCCTCCTACATGTCGTCTTCTCCTTCATGACTGATTGTGGATTAGCTTAGCTTATTACCATTGATTTTGGATTATCTTATCTTATTACCATTGATTTCCATTACTTGAATATGGAAATTAGTACAAAACTAACTATGAGTACAACTTCCTGATATGAGTAATGTATCTGATTATGAACTATTGATTACATTGGTTTGAATCTCTCATTTTGTAGTAGCCAGTGATATTTCTTCCCATTAATTCCATAACATTTTGTACTGTGAATCTCATCCTGGTACCAGAACAATGATCACTATAAGGAAGTAAGTTCATTGAATAAGGATACTACTAACCTCTACCCTATTTGTCTAGTTACCATTAAATGTTGTTGTATGAGTTATAACATAGGGTCATGAAGAAAACAACATGATTGTTAACTACAAAGGGCAGTATATAATAAGAACTAAAGGAAGTAGCTTAACCTATAATACAAGGGGAATCGAGCCTGTGATATTAATCTTATCTCTTATTAACTACATGGGATATCACTCGAAAGCAATGGCACTAAGTATCAACACTTGTATTACTCTTGTATGTGATTCCAATGCTTGTGTAAATACAAAGGGTAATAGATCACCATCTTCAACTAGTATGTGTGCCATATTAGTGTAAATACAAAGGGTAATAGATCACCAAATCTAATGTATGAGGTCTCATAGAGGGATTGTTGTGGCCTCATATCATATTAGCTCATTACTTCATCATGTTCAACCCTATACAGTTAGTTGGTATGATTACAAAAAGTGTGATTCATGTTTGTGTACACATGAATAGAGCCATTCCATTACTATGATATCAACATCCCTMAGTTTTTGCCTCTCCTCCACAACCTCCCTCAAAATACCCACAGTTTTTGCCTCTCCCAATCGCCGACTATACCTTCCCAGAACTCTTTAAACCATTCATGTCATGAAGTCTCCTCCGAGATTCAAAGGAAAAGATTCATGCACCACCCCCTACTCTGTAGTGATAGTTTTCAAACCTCTCTCCTCATCCACCTTACATACAAGATCTCCCTCCAAGCCCTCCGATGAGGTTAGTGGTGGTAGTAGGTGTTAGGACCCTATAATGTACCTTTTTACTCACACTTTTTTCTATTATTACATCCTTTTCCCACTCACATTTAAGCCTACATTATCACCTTAACCTATTTTTTCAAAGGTATATAACGTTTCTTCTCTTTGCTATATGTTTAATTTGTTTTACATGTAATTTTACATTACTCTCATACTTAGCCATTGATCAGAAATATATAGTTGCTGAGACAGTTTGAACTGCAGATTATACACTGTTGTTGCTTGAAGACCCATTGCTGAAAAAACATTTCACATAGCAGTAACAAGAAGGAGTTGTTACACTGGCCGCAACAACCATACATTAAGCCAGCACCAACCATCATTACTGCTTGAGACCACATTGCTAAAACAATCAAACAGGACACAAATCCCGTTGCTAAAACAGTCTATGATTTGTGATGCTGAAACAGTATACAAACAACAGTAACAAAAAAAGATAAATAAATAAGTTGTTACACCGACTGCAATAGATGCACCTCAAGCCAACACCATTCCAATTGTTGTAACAACATTTTTCTATGGGAGATCAAAATATCCTATTTCAGCATAGAAGATTAGATCAGACTAAGAATAGGATTTGTATGTACACATGTAATTTTATGATCAATTGCATAAAGAGGAATCTCCTTTTTAAAGTGGGAAGTCATCATTAGGGGGATTACGAAAGGCTTAGCTGAAAACGAATCATAGAGAAGGAGCATGTTCATGCTGGATATTGTAACTTGACACATTTGACAATAAAAAATCATTCTGAGCATTTGTTCTTAGTTTCTTTTATTTCTGGGGAATCTTGTGAGAAGGAAAGGGCCCACCTTCTTCACAATATTCACCCATTAGTTTCTGTAGTATGTTAGTATTGTTTTTATTCATGCCTTGTTAAAACTCTATTTTGCTAAAACTCTGTTTCCACTGATTGTTACATTGTTTTCATACAATTCATTCCTAGGTAATTGTTAATCATTCTGATTGGTAATTCTGAGTTTATGAAAGTGTGATAGTTAGAGACAGGTGCTGAAGATTCCTGCTTTGGGGAATAGGGTCATTTTCTCTGTTACAGAATAGTTAGACTTCGATAATTGTTAATCATTCTGATTAGTGATTCTATTTGATGAGTTTATGAAAGTGTGATAGTCAAACACAGGTGCTGAAGATTCCTGCTTTGGGGAATAGGGTCCTATTCTCTGTTATAAAAAAGTTAGTCTTTTTTGTAGTGTGCTGAAAAGTTCATTTTTCCTAGGTTGTTATTTCTTAATGTAATCTAGGATTCTTCTTATAGTTATTTCCTTTTGAATCTTAAAACTCTGCAATAGATAGATTGTTTTTACTATAATTCAAAGTAGAACCTCAGCCTATTCAAAGCAAGGTGTGATTAGTGTACTTTTACTACAACTCTAGATTTCTTTTGAGATTGAGCATATATAGTGTGTGATTGACTTTGAAATAAACAAACTTCCCTGGGTTGACAATTCATGTAACACTTGATTGTTTAATTATTAAGCAATTATAGTGACCAACATTTTGGCGCCGTTGTCGGGGAAGGCAATTATAGATTTCAAAAGCACTTATGTTCTTTCAGATATACAGATTGCATGAGAGGACACAGAGACCCCAAAGAAACTGACCCTACAGGTGGCAGGGGCAGAGGAAGGGGAGGAAGAAAGACTTTTATTGAAAAGATTATATCAAAATCTAAATCTGTTTCTCCTCAGCGACCAAGCTCTCGAAAACCAAAGCCTCAATGTTCCTTTCAAGCGAACTTTGAAACGGGGAAAGAGATTTGGAGCCCTGAGACATTTGAGAAACCAACAGAAAACATTGAGGATCGAGCAAGTGCAGCAGAGGAACAAACAAAAGAAACCATGGATGAGTATAATGAAGAACTGCACCATGAAGAATAGGCAGGTTTTAAACGAGAGGTAAACGATGAAACTCTTTTTCTAACTTAGGATTTCCTATTGGTGATCTTCCTAGAGGAGTATCTCTCATGAAGAATATTCCACTTTCATCTTTACCTAACTTTCATGGTTTATCTTGAGAAGATCCTGATGAATTCCTTTTCGAGTTTGACATATTATGCAGAAGTTATGATTACATTTCCAATGCTAAAAAATTAAATCTATTTTCAGCAACATTAAAGGAAAATGCATTAAGATGGTTCATGAGTCTTGAAGGTCATGTAATTACAACATGGGATTAGATGAAACAAAAATTTATGCACAAATATCAAGACTATTGCCGAACAAGAGAAAAAAGAGAGGAATTATTCAAGATGATACAAAAAGAGGATGAAAATCTATAGGACTTTGTGGAAAGGATACAGTATAATCTACAAAGATCCAGTCACCCCGATGTAAGTAAGGATATTCTTAAAACAATATTATTAAAAGGAGTAAGGGATGACTATCTAGATATGCTGAATATGTGGGAAAAGGGGACGTATCTAAAGAATCATATGATGAAATTGTTAACCTCTGTAAAAGATGTTCAAGAGGAGTTGCAAGGAATAGATCAAACAACAGGGATACCACATTTTCAAGAGTTCAAAAATCAACCAGTGGAGGAGAAACAAGAGTTGAAATAGGTAATTTACTTGAGGGTTTTTAAACTGAAATGTTAAGTTCTTTTGCTTCACAAATTGATACTTTGTAGATTCAAAAGAAACAAGCTGAAGTAGAAGCAGCTCTGTCCATCTTTTGTTCCAAATGAAGAGATAAGCACCCACGAAGGGAATGCCCATTGGACAAAAATCCAATTTGCACCATTTGTGATAAGGATCATGAAACTCAACAATGCCCTTCTTTACTAGGAATCAAAGCAGCATTACAACCAACTAATGAAGAAGCTAAAGCTATCTATCTATTGACACAGAGAAAGCAATGGCAGCCACGGGGACAAGGTATGAATCCTAATATGCCATTTACATCTTCTAATCGTTGGAATGGATATCCTTCTTTTAATCAAGCAAATTTCCCTCCCTTTAATCAAATGCAATACCCACCCCTCAATCAAATGAATTACCCACCCATGCAACAAACAAACCCTCCCTTTGTAGACCCAACAATGTGGAATCGGCCTCCACAACAACAACCTTACCTTAACCAATGGAATCCAAATTGGAGAGGTCAACAACCCCCGTTCCCAAATCAATTGCCTCGATTTCAATCACAATTTCAGCAACCACTCTCTTTACCATCAGGTACTCCACCTAACAATCAAATGATGAGGCCCCAACTACCTGTACAACTTATCCCTAACCCCAATAATAAGGTTGTGTAGTGCATTGATATTCAAAACCAGGCTATACTTTCTCTTTTCCCTGCACAAGGCAATGATATTCATTTACGATCTGGAAAAATAGTAGAACCTATCGTTGATGATGTTACCTCTTCTGATTCCGATAAAGAAGAAATAAAAAAACACGATGTACCTGAAGAGGTACAATCGTCCCCCAACACTATTGCTGAAATAGAAAAACCACCATTCCCTAAGTGTTTAGCTTTGACTAAAATGCCTGAGCCACCTGCTTTCAATCTTCTAGGGGAATTACAAAATCTCTATGTCAAAATTCCACTATTAGAAGCACTAAGAGATGTACCAATTTATGTAATAACTATGCGAGACATTTGTGTTAAGAAACTCGGTAGGAAAACTAAAGACCCCCTCACAGTTCATGTCATAGGTGATTTGTCTGCACTAATGTCGGGTAAATATTCTCCAGTTAAATATGGCGATCCCAACCATCCTACCGTCACAGTGCAAATTGGAAAAACAATAATTCCTCGAGTTCCGGTAGACTTAGGTGCTGCTATCAATATTATGACTCTTGAAACTTCACAACTATTACAACTGAAGAATGAAATCAGAGATACCCCAACCATTCTAGAATTAGCTGACCATTCTACAATCAAATCAGAAGGAGTCATTGAAGACATAATCATCTCAATTGAGTCCTAGAATTATCCAATTGACTTTGTGGTATTACAACCTAAAAAAAAGTTGGGGGGTCACCCTCTAATTTTGGGCAAGCCTTGGCTAGCCAGAGCAGATGCCTTTATCAGCTGCAAATCTGGTTCAATGACAATTTCCAATGGATATGAGACTAAATAGCTTACCCTCTACCCTCACGCTACACCCTTGATTAATAATGACAATTCCTTATGGGTGGACTTTGATGATCAAACTACTCAACCTATCTTGACTATCGGACAAGCCTTAAGCCTTAAAGGTGCCACCGAGGATGAAGTAATTAATAATTTTATTTGTGAACCCTCCTCTGTGACTCCAAACACACATAACCAACTAGTTGCACTTTTGGAGTCAAATACCTAGGAAAACCTTAACTCTGAAGACCCACCTCAAACATTAGCCACCATCTCTTCTAAAATTATACCAGTAGAAATTGAACCTCGCAAAACACTAAACATAAACCCCAACCTAAAAGTTGTTGAAACACAAAAATTAATGAAGTTACTTCTTGAACATAAGGAAGCATTCACATGGGACTATACAGATATGAAGGGAATCTCTCCCGAATTATGTACTCATCGTATCTATATCAAGGAAGATTGTCGACCAATCTGCCAATCTCAACAACGAATGAACCCTAATTTAAGAGAAATTCTTAAGGAGGAAGTTCAAAAATTGCTTAATGCAGGGTTTATATATCCTATATCGGACAGTGAATGGGTTTCCT
>SNQJ01S0000658.1:215250-225403 GCA_010110895.2 Picea sitchensis | reverse complement strand
TATATAAAGGGGTTCAAGCAATGTAATGAGACATGAAAATAAGTATTGTATTTGGAGCAGTAGCTCAATAGGAGGATGCCCCCTCGAAGAGGCAAGTGAACATGAGAGGATCCCTTCCATAATAGGATCCATTGTATGGTGTTTCCCTACCTCAAGGGTTTGATAATAATAGAGTGTGGTTTCTTCTATATTTCTCTTTGGATCTATTGTGTATTCAGTATTTGTGGTTATTATATTGGTAGATCTATTCAGGTTCTTAACATTTAGCATGGAAGTGTTCATCATTTCCTAACATGCGGTATTAGAGCTTGGTTTAGAAACCTTGGATCTGAGCTAAACTCTAGGTTCAATAAGAGTCGTAAGTCATAAATATTTAAAGAATTGTGTTAAATAATGGCGAGAAACTCGAGAATAGAGATCAAAAAATTCAATGGCCAGAATTTTGAAAATTGAAGATCTCATTATATATCAAGAACAATGGAAAACAATATATCCAGGTACCATGCCAATAGGTATGTCGACGGAAAAATGGGAGACACTCAAGAGAAGAGCAAGGAGTACGATTCAACTTTGTCTTGCAGATTCAGTACTATTGAATGTCTCAAGTGAATATTCAACCAAGAAACTATATGACAAGTTGGGGAGCTTGTACCGGTCGAAATCCCTGGTAAATATTTTGTTTCTCATAAATAAACTATATCTTCTGAGGATGAGTGATGGTAGTTTGGTGACTGAGAATTTAAATGCGTTTAATACTATTATAAGTGAGTTATCTTATGTGGATATTAAAATCACTGAGGAGGAGAAATGTATTATCCTATTATGTTCTTTGCCAGAATCTTGGGATAGCTTATTTGTGGCCATAGGGACTAATAAAACTACATTAGTGCTAGAATATGTGGTTACATATCTACTTTTAGAAGAAATGAGAAGGAATAACATGTAAGGATCGACCAAAGATGCTTTAGTAATGAGAGGTCGATTGATTGACAAAGATAAAGGAAAATTATCCAGAATAAAATCTATGTTGAAGGGTACATATAAATCCCTTGTTCAGACCATGATAAGATGTTGTAAATGTGGTAAAATTAGGCATTACAAAAGGGAATGCAAGCCAAAGGTAATGGAAGTTATTAAAGGATCCAACGAGAAGCAATTGACTGAGAGAAATATGACTTTGGATAAGGGAGGTGATGTGTATCAGGAGTCAACCAGTACACAATCAAATCAAAATGTTTGGTTGATAGACTCAGGAGCATCCTATCATATGAAACCACATAAGGAATGGTTCTGTGAATATGAAAAATATCAAGGAGGAGATGTGCTCTTGGGGGACAACTCGACAACCAAAATGTCCGGACGAGGAAGAGTTTGAATGATACTTCTGGATGGGAGGAGTAGAACCCTTTTAGGTGTGCTACACATTATGGGTTTGGAAAGAAACCTGATATCTATCAACAAGATGAGTGATGCAAGAGTGCACACTCTATTTCATAAGGATTCATGCAATATGGTCAGAGGTGGGATGGTATTAATGAAAGGATTTCGGATTGGAGCCCTATACAAGTTACTAGGGAGTGTCAACTTGACTGGATGCAACAAGATCGTTGTTTCTAAAGTTGACTTGACTTGAATTGGGATGAGTCAATTCAAACTGACTCGACAAGCCATCATAAAGTTGACCCATCCATGCTATGGAACGAGAGGGAAGGACACATTCAAAAAAAGGAATTTGAGCTATGAATAACAAAGGTATGGTTGAAGAATTTCCTTAATGTAATTTATAAGTTGACTTCTGTGAAAATTGTATATATGGAAAACAAAGTGGGTGAGTTTCCCATATGGAGCGACAAGGGAAAATGAGATTCTAGAGTTGGTTCATGGTGATGTGTTTAGCCCTGTTTCAGTGCCTTCACTTGTGGATACCTATATTATATCTCCTTCATAGATGATTTCTTTAGGAACAAATGGATATATTTCCTGAGGAAGAAATCATAGGTTTTCGAGAAATTCAAAGATTTTAAATATCTTGTAGAAAACCATACAGATAAGAATATTATGGTGTTGAGGAATGACAATGGTGATGAATTTTGTGGAAAATAGTTTGATCATTTCTACAAGCAGTGTGTCATAGCATGCCAAAATACCACACCATATACCCCACATTAAAATGGAGTTGCTGAGAGAATGAACATAACATTGATGGGAAAGGAAAGGAGCATGCTCAATGGTCTCGGGCTCACACACGAATTCTAGGTGGAGGAAGTCAACACTACAAAATATCTACTGAATATGTCTACTTCATCGGGGCTGTTCGACATGACTCCACATGAGGTATGGTCGAGTAATAATCCTTTGATTTCACATCAATAAGTATTTGGTTGTGATGCATTTGTGCATGCTCCCAAGGAAAAGAGGAGGAAGTTGGACAAGAAGGAAGTCAAGTGTATTTTCATTGGATACAAAGAAGGAATGAAAGAATATAAGCTTCGAGATCATGCATCAAGGAAAATAGTGTATATTCGAGATGCGGTATTCAAATAAGTAATAAATAAGATTGAGCCTGAATAAATTGTTCAGACCAAGAATAATCCAGAGAAGGCACGGTTTGAACTAAGGAACAAAGAAGATGATTCATATGAGTCGATTCAATCAGAAGAAGAGGTGGAAAAACCAACCCTGGTTGTAAGGAGATCATAATGAATAAGAAAACCTATCGAAAGGTATAGTCCACCCAACTTCCATTCTTCATTAGTGTTAACTACCACCTACAATGAGCCCTTGTCAGTAGGGGAGTAAATCGACACAACCAAAGGAAAACTATGGAAGGACACCATGGTCAACGAGATGGAATCATTACACAATAATAAGACATAAGACTTAGTCAAATGACCTAGTGGAAGAAAGCATGTCGGTAGAAAATGGGTATTCAAGAAGAAGAAAAATGCAACAAGTCAAGTCAATAAATTCAAACATCAACTGGTAGTGAAAGGATATTCCCAAGTTGAAGGAGTCGACTTCGGTGAGATTTTTTACTCTAATGCAAAATTAACTTCCATCAGAGTACTAACGTCTCTGGTTGCAACATTTGATTTGGAAATAGAATATATGGATGTGAAGACAACATTCGTACATGGGGACTTGGAAGAAGAAATCTACATGAAACAACCTGAAGGATTTGTAGTAAATGGAAAGAAATATTTGGTGTGAAAACTGAAAAGATACCTTTATGGTCGAAAAAAATCACCAAGGATGTGGTACCAAAAGTTGGACACATAAATCCTTAGTTTTGAGTTTGTGAGAAGCAAAGATGATCACTACATATGTTCCAAAGAATAAGGTGGGAGTTTCATATATGTAGCATTGTATGTCAATGACATATTGTTGATTGAAAACAACATGAACACTATAAAATAGGTGAAGAAGTGACTATCCTCCAAGATCGACATGAAGGATATCGGTGCAACGAACTTCCTTCTGGGAATGGATATTAAGAGAGATCAAGTAGCTATAAATATCTAGTTGAACCAGATGAAGTATATTAAAATAATTTTGAAACGTTTCAACATACGGGATTGCAAACCTGTGAAGGTGCCAATTCCTGTGGGAGCAAGCCTAATTGTTGAACAATTTCCAAGGACACAAGAGGAAATAGAGGACATGGCACGTGTTCCCTATGCAAGTGTTGTTGGTATTCTAATGTATATGATGTTATACACTTGACCATACATTTCCCATGCAGTGGGAGTGTTGAGCAGATACATGTTGATACCTCAGAAGGAGTACTAGACAGTTGTCAAGAGAGTATTTAGGTATTTGTGTGGCACAAACAATTATGTTATATTCTACTAAGGAAAAACTGGAGGTGACAGTGAATTAAATGTACATGGTTTTGTCAATGTCGACTGGGATGGAGATCTGGATCGACAAAGGTCGACTAGTGGATATGTGTTCAAAATGTTTGGTGGAGAAATCAGCTAGATTAGTAAGCAAAAGATAGTTGTATCCCTGTCAACAATAGAAAATGAATACATGGCAGCCACTCAAGGAAGCAAAGAAGTAGTATGGATGCAAAGGTTGTTTTCAGGAATCAAGTTTGAGTAGAGAGATATGAAGATAATTTGTGACAGTCAAAGCGCAATATTTCAGGAAAAGAACCCTACTTCTCATTCTAAGACTAAGCACATTGATGTACAATACCATTTTGTGAGAGAAATGGTGAAAAGAAACAAGGTGCTACTAGAGAAAGTAGACACGTTGGAAAACATAACAGACTCTTTGACCAAGTATGTGATTTCTATGAAGTTATCTTGGTGCAAAGAGGCAATGGACATTACTACCCTAGGTCTGTGAATGAGAGTTTAGAGGTCTCTCATTTTCAACAAAGAAAACAACAAATGGGAGAATTTTGGGTTTTTATATTCTTTGTGATGAAAGTCTAGTTGAGGTCAATCGACTGAAAATTGAAGTTAAAGTTCAAGGTGGCTCGACCGGGTAAAGACGAAGTCGAAGGAATCGACAACAAGTCAAAGGTTGAGGTGGTTCAACCGGGTAAAGACGAAGTTGAAGACATCGAAAACAAGTCGAAGGTTGAGGTGGCTCGATTGGGTAAAGTCGAAGAGGTCAACCAAAAAGAGGTCAATAGGTGGGTGCGTGGTAACTGATTAAAGATCGAATGGAGGTCGACTAGTACTCGAATGATAATTCGACTTGGTGTCAAATGTAACAAAATCTCGATATTCATGGGATTTGTGGCCAATGATATGCGTGGATCTATAACCATTTTTGGGAACCTTTTCTTTAGGGTTTTTCCTAATGTAAATCCTATAAAGAAGGTGTTTTGTAATCATGTAAAATTTAATTGATATATGATGAATGGCTAATTTCCAAGGATCTTTAGATGAAATCGTAGAGGTTGTTGGTCATGTAGATGTAATCCAAAATGGATATAGGGTTGTTCTTGTGTAAGAAAGAGAGTATGATGTTGATTGTGTCTTAGGTGTGGACCAAGGTTAGACATGCAACCTTTTATTCTAAATGAATAAGAAAAAAAGAGAGAAAAATGCTCAAGGAATGTTGGTTTTGCTAGTTTGGGTTTCCAGGGTAAAATTTATGTGTATTGTGTGTTTTCTATGTCATTTACTTTATTGATTAAATATTTCTTCCTTTATTCTTCTAGGTTTAGCATGGAATTGTTCCTCATTTCCTAATAACGCGAGCCTTCCCAAGAACACGGTTATGTGATGGTAGTAATTTGCAACCAGATATGGATGCCTTGCAAAGGAAAGTTGGTATGCATGATGAAGGAATGAGGGAACTCCCAAAAATACAGTAAGTCCCAACAATATATTTGCATGATTATAATTGGACACTTGTTACCTTAAAACTTAGCTCCACTTGGTGACTCGTTTCCATTCTTTAGGAACTTAGGATAAATACATATCCCATAAATATACTTTTGGAAATATTATTAAAATACTCCCTTTAAGATTCACGCTCCTTTCCCATTCTAGTGGAATTTATCCCCATGTCTGAGTGCAATTACATTTTACAAAAATAGGTTGTTGGCCCTCGACTAAGTTTTGATAGAACATTGGTCATGTTTGACCATTTTTGGGACTTCGACAGGATGGTCGAAGACGGAGCGCCCAGGCGGAGCTGAGATCGTGGGATCTCACTCGTTTTAAAAGTTTTTGGGGTTATTAGGATTTATGTAATGGGTATGGGATGTCGGCCCATGGGTTTACCCATGTTTAGGCCTCATTGTAATAGTATAAATAGATAGCTAAGCGATGTAAGAAGGGGTGTAAGTGTTAGCTATGTGCAAAGACTTGTAATTGGCTTAGTGCAAGAGAATGTTAGCTTCTTTGTGCACAAACGTTGTATGTAAGGATTTGTGCTATTGAGGAGTTGGCTCTGTGCCTTGACTTGGTTTTGAGGAAGGTGGATCTAGTGCGTTGTGCACAGATCATCTATCCAATGCGAGGTTAGGTTCAATATCTTTGTGCACAGGAGCAGAAGAATGTAGAAAGCTTGAAGACTAATAAAGAAGAAGAAGAGTTGGTGGRCGTAGCCCCACACTGGGGAGAACTATGTATATCCTGTGTTGATTTKCTTTGTGCAATAATGTTTATGTTGTTTATGTATTTACCTGCTTAGTGCACTGATCTTGATGTATGATAGATAGATCTATGTATGCTTATTGCTTATGTATGATGAATGCTAGATCTGAAATGATGTTATGTGCTAGATGGTTAGATGTGCTTAATCTTGATTGTTACTGCGTTGATCTGTAATAAGGGTTAACCTGCGATGTGAATCGGGTTTAAGAACTAATGCATATTATTGTCTAAGCGCTATGTTAAGTGTTGTAATCACATATCTGTGTCCCAGCTCGGTTGTAGACACATGAGTCCTGCAACCCCCCCTTCCTCTACCTCAAGTGAGACTTCATCTTCTTCGCAGGTGTTTCCGAAAGGGTCGGTAGTTAGGGTTTTGTTGGTGCGTTGTTGAAGCGTTGAACCTTGGGTTTGCCCCTGTGCCAACAAATGGTTATGTTTTCAGGACTGAAACTGTGATTGTTGGGAACTTAAGAAAAGAGAAATCTATGTGCGTAGATCTGTTGTTGTAGTGTGCAGTATTCTACTTGACTTGTGAATCTCCATGCTAAGAAAGAAACTTGATATGAAGAAAAGAGGTAAGATATTAAATCTTTGTGCTCTGGTAAAGGTAAGATAAGTGGAAATTTTTTCTTCGAAAGTATGAATCTAGGTATGTTTGATATATTTTGTCCTAGTCTGAAAACTAGCGCATAATTAAAAGAAAGAGTTGATCTGAAGAAATTTTATAGAGATAGTGAAAGATATGTTATTCCTATGCATAGAAAGAATTTTTGGACTAACAAGTGGATGCAAGAACCTAGAAAGAATTTTTGCAGATTACAGGCCCATCACTATGATCCCAGTGCGCAGTACAAGAAATGTTGGGGATCATTTAAAAGAAAGAGAGGATTGACATTGTGTTATAATTGCAGAAGATTGGGACATCTTGATAAGGAATGCCTCAGTATAGGTCCTATTTGTCCTTGTTGTAAAGCTATTGGTCATGAGGTTGAGGATTTCCCACGAATGATTGCTAAATTTGAAAAGATGAACCTAAGACAAGAAAACTATAAAGAAGGTAAAAGGCTAAGGATATGTTAGAAAACTAGAAAGAATCAGATACTATGTTATTACAATTAAAAGAAGAAATGGATGATCATAGAGACTTCAGTTTACCAGAGATCTTGGAAGAAAAGAAGTGCATAGAAACAAGAATAGGATACTTCAACATAGACTGTGTCTTGTATGAGGAAACATAGGTGAATATCACGCCAGAAAGAACTTGGGAAATTTTGGGAAAGCCTGTTATGGTTCCTTCATTGGGAAGGATAGGATTGTTGAAAGGAAAGATGATAACCATATATGGAAGAATTACTAATGTGCCTATGATTGTCCATGAAACATCAACTGAAGAAGAATTTGAAGTCATTAAGTTCGTTGAGAGAAGCGACCATTTTTCACTTTTGTTAGGAAAGACCTAGATTGAAAATGATCAGATCAGAAGAAAAGCAGAGGAAGATGCTACATAACAGAAAAAGAAAGAATTAAGGGACTTCATAGCTAGAAAGATAGAGCGACTAATAGAAGAACAAGAGGACAATTCGAAGAAAAAAAGGGCTAGATAATTAGTTGTCGAAGTTGAAAGAACACAAGAAGGCTTAAAGAACCTGTCCATGTAGGAAAGAAGTGCATTCACCCCATAAATAGTAAGATAAGAGGTATTACCTTTGAACCCTCTGAAAGAAAATCAACAGTGCAAAGTTACTATGCTAAGAGAAAGTAAGAATAAGAATGGAAAGAGGAATCCAGAGACTCAGATCACAAGAAAGAAGGCAAGAAATCTTAGTAAGAAGAAAGAAAATCTAGAAAAAATACGGGAAGTTACAGAGAAGACTTCGCAAAAGGCATGCTTGCAGAACTTGAACCTTGCCAGAATAGCAGAACCGCACAGAATGGTACTTCACCACAGTGAAGCTATATGTCCATTGGAGGCGTCCCGATTGTTAGAACGATGCTCCAGAACAACTAGAAACACAGTTATTGACGGAAATATCGTCGTTGGACCGTTGAGATCGCACCATAATGAATGGATGCACATTGATGGACATATTCCTACCCATTGGAGGGATCTGTTACAATGATTTCCTATTTAAATAATTGGACATTACTTTGGGACCACTTTTTGAAAACTGAAATATCTGTGCTAACAGAGAACCGATTGCATACCACACTATGGTGTCTAGACCTCATTTTTCGTTTGATTACCTTGTCTGTTTGTTCGCCTACCTGATCTCTGCGATTACAAGTGTGAATGTCGGGTGAACATAGAACAGTAGAGAAGTCGGTGGACGAAATTCTCATGGATCTCATGACTGAGAAAGTCATGTTTGTAGGAATACAGGCATCGTCGACTAGTAGATTGCAAGAATCTTCCTTGACCAAACGACGGTCTAGCCGAACCATGACTGAGAAAAGAAGAAAACACCGCGATGATCTGACTAACGCGAAGCAGATCCCATCGATCTTCCTTGACTACACCCCACCTTTGGCTGGTGCAGTTAACCGTGACAGTGTCCTGCATGATTTCAAATACACATTGATCACTATATACCTCCTGAAGGGGATACGCATAGTTGGACCCCAGTTGGGACTAATCCCAGCTCTCAAGATCAGTGACTTCAACCTTGGAGACCGAAATAACTATGTGATGCTCGCACCACATAGGTACTTTACGAAGACAACTGGGAAGACGCCCAAGATAGTTCTATAGCCGTGGATTAAGGAGCTCGCGTGATCCATGATATTGAATGTGATGAGGATTCCCCACTTCGATCGACACCAGGAGGTTAATGCTTGCGTTAAACTCCTCCTGTCATGCTACCATGGAGGGTATTTGTGGCTTGATAACCACGTGAATGTGGATCCCACACTGATCCACTTGATCACTGGATTGAGCATGCAAGGACCAGACCCTCACCAGTTCAAAAAAGGAAGGTTTCTCCGCAGAAACCCTCAGCATGGAAGAAGACTCGAGAAAATAAGCCTCAGTCGCAGAATGTGCTCACAGTGGATGATATCCAACTCATCATCATAGTTGTAGAAGACGCCTCAGAGGATATCCTGCAGAGACATGAAGTGAAGCAAGAAACAATGTATGATAGAATAGAGAAGGATCTCAAGGATATACAACAAGCTATCAATTTGAGCTGCGCAGTGCCTATTGCGCCTTCTTCAATGGAAAGTGTAGAATTGGGGGATGAGCCAACCCAATTACGAAGATTAGCAGATGCAACCGAGGCTCGAATCCATCGAGTCCAAGAATAAAAGGAGCAGGTCACAGAGGCCTTAATGAAAGAAAAGGAGGAGGTCCTAGAGAAACTTCGAGCTGTGCAGAAAGAGAAATATGAACTTAGAGCGATGTTCAAGGAGGACAAAAAGAAAATCCAGAAAGAGAAAGACCAGCTTCTCGCGGAGTAGATTAGGGTTAAAGAGGCAGTCACTAAGAAATTTTCTCTATGTCAGGCCTGGTGTAGGAGGAAGACAATTCAGCCGAGATACAAGTGGGGAAGCTCACTGAGGCCATTCAACAGTTTCAAGCAAGAGTAATGGAGCTAGAAATCCAAGCAGTGTCAAGCACTCCACAAGAAGTGTGCGATCAGAGGGAAGAAGCTTCTAGGAATGCAGTAGAAAGAATCAGGGAATTGGCCTCAGAGTGTAAGCAACTAAGTGATTTAATTGTGTAGACCTATGAGTTCCTTGCAGAAGATTCAGAGCTAAGGAAATTGAAAGCACAACTCCAAGAGGCGAAGCAATAGGCGTCCACCGTACAATCACAGCTGAAGATGCTTACTGTCGTTGAGAATATGAAGAGGTCGCAGGAGAAACGCACGGTCCAATAGTAGGTTACTGTTATCCAAAGAAAGGTTATGGAAGTGACACAAAGACTCCAGTCGGTGTATGACGAAGCCTGCATGATTTTTGAAAAATTTGAAGGACAAGGCTCGCAGCTAGACCAACTGGTTGCGACAATGGAACAATGCCTGGAAGGGCCT
>SNQJ01S0000658.1:202413-214297 GCA_010110895.2 Picea sitchensis | reverse complement strand
GGGTTAAAGAGGCAGTCACTAAGAAATTTTCTCTATGTCAGGCCTGGTGTAGGAGGAAGACAATTCAGCCGAGATACAAGTGGGGAAGCTCACTGAGGCCATTCAACAGTTTCAAGCAAGAGTAATGGAGCTAGAAATCCAAGAAGTGTCAAGCACTCCACAAGAAGTGTGCGATCAGAGGGAAGAAGCTTCTAGGAATGCAGTAGAAAGAATCAGGGAATTGGCCTCAGAGTGTAAGCAACTAAGTGATTGAATTGCGTAGACCTATGAGTTCCTTGCAGAAGATTCAGAGCTAAGGAAATTGAAAGCACAACTCCAAGAGGCGAAGCAATAGGCGTCCACCGTACAATCACAGCTGAAGATGCTTACTGTCGTTGAGAATATGAAGAGGTCGCAGGAGAAACGCACGGTCCAATAGTAGGTTACTATTATCCAAAGAAAGGTTATGGAAGTGACACAAAGACTCCAGTCGGTGTATGACGAAGCCTGCATGATTTTTGAAAAATTTGAAGGACAAGGCTCGCAGCTAGACCAACTGGTTGCGACAATGGAACAATGCCTGGAAGGGCCTATTAGTGAGCAAGTCATTTAGGAGTTCGTCGAGAATAAGGCTCTAGTGAAGTAGTAAGTCGAGGCAACTCGAGGCCTTCACAGCAGCCCTTCCCAGATCTGAGTGACTTAGGACGAGTCACATGTGAGTGTTGGGGGCCTGTTGGCCCTCGACCAAGTTTTGAGAGAACATTGGTCATGTTTGACCATTTTTTGGACTTCGATGGGCTGGTTGAAGATAGAGCACCCAGGCGGAGTTGAGATCGCGTGATCTCACTCGTTTTACGGGATTTTTGGGTTAATAGGGTTTATGTCACGGGTATGGGATGTCGGCCCATGGCTTTACCCATGTTTAGGCCTCATTGTAAATGTGTAAATAGATAGCTAAATGATGTAAGAAGGGGTGTAAGTGTTAGCTATGTGCAGATACTTGTAATTGTCTTAGTGCAAGAGAAGGTAAGTTGTTTTTTGCACAGATGTTGTATGTAAGGATTTGTGATATTGAGGAGTTGGCTTTGTGCCTTGACTTGGTTTTGAGGAAGGTGAATCTAGTGCGTTGTGCGCAGATCACCTGTCCAGTGCAAGGTTGGGTTCTGTATCTTTGTGAACAGGAGCAGAAGAATGTAGAAAGCTTGAAGACTAATAAAGAAGAATAAGAGTTGGTGGGCATAGCCCCACACTGGGGTGAACCACGTATATCCTGTGTTGATGTGCTTTGTGCAATAATTTTTATGTTGTTTATGTATTTACCTACTTATTGCATTGATATTGATGTATGATAGATAGATATATGGATGCTTAGTGCTTATGTATGATGAATTCCAGATCTGAATTGATTCTATGTGCTATATGGTTGGATGTGCTTAATCTTGATTGTTACTGTGTTGATCTGTAATAAGGGTTAACCTGCAATGTGAATAAGGTGTAAGAACTAATGCATATTATTGGATAAGAACTATGTTAAGTGTTGTAATCACATATCTGTGTCCCAGCTCGGTTGTAGACACCTGAGTCCTGCAACCCCCCCTGCCTCTACCTCGGGTGAGACTTCATCTGCTTCACAGGTGTTGCCGAAAGGGTTGGTAGTTAGGGTTTTGTTGGTTCTCTGTTGAAGCATTGAACCCTGGGTCTGCCCCTGTGCCAACATAGGTGCACTGGCATTTGTTGCAATCCAGGCTCTCGAGGCCCAATAACCCCACAAGAAATCTGGCCTCAATGTACATATATACAAAGGCTCTTTGGCCCCAAAATATCCTGGCTACATACACAGTTTAATGCACACTTTGAAGAGATCCTCATGCACTTACCCAGGTGCGTCCAAAGTTATGAAACGGGTGTGCACTCTTTCCTTGGTTTGAACACACAACAATCCTTGCGCACTTATTTCGGTGTGCGTAAATTTATGAAACAAGCGTGCACTCTTTCCTTGGTTCACGCATGCTTAACTGTACCCAAAACTTGTGTGCCATAGCTCACCGACATATATATATATAGTTACATTTACATTACAATTGGGGTTCATCCTAGGGGTATTACAGTAGACTATCTAGAATTAGGGAGATAYAATGGTCATGATCCCTCCATGAGGGTAGTCATCCTTAGGTTGTTTCAAATACACATTAATGTTTAGATACGATMAACTACAATTCCAAGTGAATCTCTTATATGGGTGTGTCCACTCTTTGTATGGAATTAAATAGTGCAATAATTCTTAAGTGGCATTTATTTAATAACTTGTCCATATGATGGGAGGAGATAATTTGAGGGGAACCAAATGTAATCCCCTCGAGGGTAATTATTTTCCTTCCTTAGTGAATCTCATGTATAAGTCCTTGAAATCCATAGTGACAAGTCATAAAATGCATAACCATTTTTCTCCAAGAACTACATCACACCTGCCCATTTCAATAGAGAACATGTGAGTTTTGAGATGATACTTTCCCATTTGGATTTTCACATTTTCATATCGGCCACCACATTTCTACATACTAGCATTGGCTATCATAATTTGAAAATTAGGTATAGGGAGAACATAACAATGGGTTTCTTTAGTTTCTCTCCTATGAATAAAATTGTGAGTGTGATCACTATCAATTAATACAATCACTTTGCAGTGCTTGATGTAACCAATTGACTTAAAGGTTTGGGGTTCCAAGAACCCTAGTAAAGCATGGAGAGAAAATTGGGGTTCCTCACAATAATTTTGTAAGGTGGATTCATCAGCTATGGGAGGGGTGGCATATTAACATATATATCTTCTGAGTGTCTTCAACATATATATCTTATGAGTGGTCTTGTGGGGATACATCCATTTGAAATAGTTTTTGTTCTTTACATTTTCATCCTCTGACATAACACTCATCATAATTACAACAAAGTTTGAGGCATTGGTGTTTTTCCATCTCTTCCTGAGACAATTTTTGGACTCTCAGTGGAAGAGAGTTAGAGAGGTTGGGGGTAGTTTCAACAGGAGGGCTAGTGCAAGTAGTGGATGAAGGTCTTTTGGTTTGGGTGTGTATCACCATCTTAGCTTCTTTAGCTCATTCACAAGCTTCCAACCATGTTGTTGGGTGTTTCATCATGACATGTTCTCTAATTTCCTTCTTGATCTCACTAATGAAACATTATTTAAAAAAGGAATCAGACAAGCCATTAGTGTGGACTTCCAAATGCTCGGAGGTTGTAATATAGTCAATAATTTCCCCTATTTGGAATAATTTTGTCAGCCATCCTAGGTAGTGAGTGCCACACTAAAAAAAAAACTAAAGGACATGTATAAAATGGTACCAAGTTTGTAGCCTCATGAGGTTTCTTATACCATTGCCACGATTACCAATGTTCAACATACATATAAGACCCAAAGTTTTAGTTTACATATTCATTTGTAATGCCATTGAGAGATAAATAGTGTTCCATTTGAGTAACCCAACCTGAAGGATAATAAACATCAAACTTGTTCATGTTTACATTTGGAAAACTATGCCACAAATATGATCCTAAAAGGGCGGGTGACAGGTATTTGGGAAGAATGTGTGAGTGTTTTTCACTTCTTTTGGGCGATATTCCTCCTTGGTTGAATCTGCATGTGGATCGGTCATTAAGATACCTATGTGAATACATAAATATCTCAATAGTTGACTCTAGAGATCCATCTGTTGAAAGAGAGATTTGATTGAAGCATCAATCCTAGAAACCTTGTTTCAAGCTATTGGTGCTTAGCAAGAAAGCCCTTGTTTTCGGTTCTTCATGTTTTCCATGTTGCAAGTATGGACCATGGGACCACTTAAGAGATTGTTGAAGTTCTATTCCTAACATATCTCAATATGATCAATGGCTTGAAAGGAGTCTTTTCAAATATACCACGAACAATGTGTTATCGGGTCCACACAAACAAAAAAGGGTTACTAGAGATGCAAACCCACATGATCATCACAATGCAATGAATATTTTGAGATAGCTCTCCCACAATGGTGTTGGTAGAACCCAATGTTTGTTTTACATTGGTAGGAGTATTACTCCTTGCTGAAAATTACTATGCTAACATTAAATTTCCAAATTCCTTTCAGATGCAAAGATGTAGCAATTTTGCTAACCAATTATATAGGCATCAAAGAAACTTTGAGATCGAAAATGGGCCTCCTAAGGAAAATAATAAAACAATACTTAAAATAATAAAATAAGAGTTATGATGTTTTCAAAGGAAAAAAAAGAAAACTATTTATTTTTTATTGTATTTTTTATTTATCTCCTTATAGGTTTACTCAAATTTCAAGTGCAAGCACTCATTGGATGTGGAATAAAATTCTTCATCCAAGAAATACCCAATCTACATAATTTTACCTCGCCATCTAGTTTAACTCACTGTGGGTCTATCAAAAGTATGCAAATTGGGTACTCTTTGGGTGTAGAATTTAATTATGCATCCAATCAATGCCTACACTTCAAACTTGAGTAAACCTATAAAGACATAAGTGATCCATATTATATCATTATATTATTTTTCACCTATCTCTATGCTTCCAGAGTGGAAAAAAATGTAGGAATCAACTTGTGGGGTGATTTTAGTGGCAGGTCCCAGTTTGGAAAATTGGGGTCTGGAACCTTCTCGAACCATTTTGAGACATAGAATGGAATTTTTTAAGGCTAAAAATTTCCCACCATATACCATACCCTGTGATGTTATTCTACACATTGATACCTTTCAAACAATGCAAAAATCACGTCAATCGAAGCTCGTATGCAAAATTTATTCCTCATGGAAGTTGACCTATTGTGTTGACCACCTTGGTGCGAGAGGATGCCATGTCATCCTCTATTACTCATGCATGTGGGACTAGACACGTATGTAATTTCCAGAATATTATAGAAGGTACAAAACCCTATGAAGTCAAAAACCTACCCCTATATGGCTATCAAACTATGTTAAATATCAAGCTACTAGGAGGAGAAGGGGTTTGATTCTATATTATTTTATTATGTTCCATAATAGAGAAGAGAAACTAGGAGTGGGAAATTAGAGAGCATAAAAGAGGGGTTTAATGTTTTGTAGTAGCCTAATAGGTGATAGGTCTCAGGTAATTGCATAGATAGTGTATGCTCCTTTGTACTTGCATTATTTCCATACCAGAGAAAAGAGAGCAGAGAAACCTCACCTTCTAGCTAGTTTTTCTCCCATAAGGGTTTCCCAAAGAAAATATATGTGTTATTTAGTGGATGGTGTGTGATTTTATTTTATTTTTCTCCACTTTCTTCATTTTATATATTTCATGCTTAAGTATAAAATCAGTAACTAAATATTTTGAAATCTAAAAGAATTTAACCTTCATATTGTAGATTTTAGTTTTATTTACCATATTTGTTGTGACGAACTATTCCAGTGGAATATCCACGACAGATTACAGATCATATTGGTATTAGAGTATGTTTTTGTTATGGGTATTTGTAGGAATTTGTAGGATCTAGGAATCGACTTAAGGATAATTCATAGAAACCCTAGACATGGTGGACAAGTATATTCATAACAACCCTCGAGATCCAACATAAGAGAGATTTGAGAGGTTGGAAGCACAATTTGTCGACAATAGTCGCAATACGAATCTCCTCATGGAGGCTCTATAAATAAATATCAGACAGTTAGAATATGATGGAGGCTCTAACTTAGAGATCATATTGGAAGGGAAAACTAGATATCAGGAAGACTAGGGAAACGAGTCATAAAAAGAATTCGAGAAAGAGAAGTTGAGTTTGAGTGTCGTTAACTCTTCACAGTTCCTATTCAATATGGAAGTGAAATTTGACATAAATCCATACCAAGGCGATATCAATGCATTAAAACTGAATCATTGGTTTCAACAACTAGAAGTTTATTTTAGAATTCACCATATAAATGAAGAGAAAAAGGTTTCATTTGCTAGATTGAAGTTTAGAGGGACATGCTTTAACCTGGTGGGAAATCCATACAAAAACACTTAGACTAGAGGGTGATCCACTAGTAACTAGGTGAGAGGACTTCAAAACCCTCATCAAGTCCCAATTATACCATATCAGGTATGTAGAGGACCAATGGATCCAATTTCACTACTTCAGGCAAAGACAGGGGTATAGTGTATAGGAGTACATCGTTGAGTTCATAAAGATGGCCATCATGTTGGGTATCTCTCCCAAGAACCTAGATGTACTCCTCAAGTATATTTTGGGTTTACACATTCATCTACGAAAACATGTGATATTCTTCAATCCAAGGACAGTGAATGATTCGTTTGTACATGTACAATACTTGGAAAACATAGGCCAAAAGAAGGGACAACCAAGTGGTTCTAAGCAGAAAGAGCACTAGGGAGATTCTAAGGAGGGGAAAAACAAGTGGAAAGGGGGAAAAGGTAAGAAGAAAAAAACCACTACATATCATGCAAATTTCCCATCAAAGATTGAAATCATTGCAACATTGATGGCCACACCGAGGAAAAATGATGAAAACTACATCCACAGTTGAACCCGAAGAACCACAAGAAGGACAGAAAGAAAAAGAACCTTCTAGCCATAGATTCAAGAAATTAGGTTGAAAGTATCTTGGATGTGGATGAAAATATTGTATACACATCTATGTAGAAGGAGGTGAATCTGAGTAGCCTTCAACATCATGAAGAGAAGGAGATGACCAAGCTCTTCCACATAAAGATTCAATTCAAGAAGACCAATATAGATGCTTTGTTCAGCTCTGGTTCACAGGATAATATCATAGAAGTAGATCTGGTCAGTAATCTTGGATTGGAGGTTCACAATCATCCTAGCCCCTATCCATTGGGTTGGGTAAACAAGGATGCAAAGATCAAGGTAACAAATAAGTGCAATATTAAATTTGATGTAAGTGTTCATTTTATAGATGAAGTATAATTGGATGTAGTACCATTGGATGTATGCGGGGTAGTGTTTGGAATCCCCTAGATGTATATGAAGGATGTTATCTTCATGTGGAGAGCCAATCAATATCACCTCATCAAGGACGAGAAATCCTTCATCATCAATGCACACAAAGGTAAATGAAAACTTTCAATTGTAAGTGCCAATCAAACTAAGAAATTGATTAGTTCTATCAATAAATATGTTTTACTTTTTCTAAGAGAAAATCAATCTAGGGAAGAGTCATTAAAAGTAAATACATCCCTGGAAGGGTGTACTAAAGAGAAAAAACATCAGTTGGAGGAGTTTCTATAAGCATACAAAGGAGTGTTCCATGAGCTTAAAGGGATACCACCTAAGATGAAAGTGGAGCATGAAATGTAATTATTTCCAGACTCCCCCTTGTTGAATATTGGGTTGTATAGACAATATGTTTTAGAGGCAAATGAAGTAAATAAGAAGTTGCAATAATTGTTGGAGTAGGGTTTGATTCGACCAAGTACCTCACCTTGTGGGGCATCCATCATAATTGTTCCCAAGAAGGATGGGACTTGGATAATGTGTATCGATTACAAGACATTGAACAATATTACACTAAAGAATCAATACCCTCTACCAAGGATAGATGATTTGTTGGATCAACTGCAACGTGCCAAGTACTTCACTAAGATGGATTTGAAATTAGGATATCACCAGGTATGAGTCAAAGATGAATATACCTGGAAGACTACCTTCAAGATAAGGTAAGGTTTTCATGAGTGGTCGGTTATGCCATTCAGTTTATGTAATGCATCGACTACATTTATGAGACTAATGAATTATGTTTTACGCCCTTATCTAGATTCATTTGTTATTGTTTATTTGGATGATATATTGGTTTATAATGCTATTGGGAGGAGCACATCTCACATCCTATGTAGGTGTTAGAGACTCTAAAGAAGCACTAGTTGCTAGACAATCTCAAGAAATGTGATTTTTCTCAACATTCTTTGGTGTATTTGGGATATGTGATCAGTGGAGGAGAGATCAAGATAGATCCCGCAAAGATGGAGGCCATCATGAAATGACAAGTTCCTAAAAATGTCACTGAAGTTATGATTTTTTGGGGGGTAGCATAATACTTGTAGAAGTTCATAGCTTCATTTTTAACAGTAGCTGCACCACTCCATGCCATAATAGCTAGTGGTAAGAGTTTACAGTGGGGGAAAAATCAATATAAGGCCTTTGATGAGATGAAAATAAAGATCAACCAAGCACCAGTTCTTGTGTTACTAAACTTTCATAATCCATTCGAAGTGGAGACAGATGCAAGTGGGTATGCCATGGAAGCAATCTTGATGCAGGGAGTAAGTCTTGTTTGCTATCATTTTGGAGTATTTCATGGGGCGGTTCTCAAATACCCTACCTACGACAAGGAGCTCTATGCCTTGGTACAAGCTGTCAAAAAGTAGAAGAATTATTTGATGGGAAAGGAGACCATCATCAACATAGATCACTGACCACTATAGTATTTGTAGGCCTAGAGTAAGCTACAACAAACCAGACATTAGAAGTGGATGGGGCTTTTACAAAAAATCATCTAGTCATAAAGTATAATAAGGGAAACAAAACAATGTTGACAACCATGCTTTCATGACCACCCATATCCAATATTATAGCTTTCAAAACTCTTATGCACATGGAGACTTTTACCCATGATGCATAGAAAGAGACATACACAAAATATGAGGACTTCAAGGGGGTATTTTATCAATTACAAGGACAAATTCATATAGTATAAGGTGAAAACAAGGTTGACTATCATTTCCAGAATGGTTTACTCTACAAGCATGAAAATCTATATGTCCCCAAAGGTGAACGATTACAACTTATTAGAGAGGCTCACGCCTTCAAGGTTGTAGGGCATTTTAGTGTTGGGAAGACATGCCCATAATGTAAGAAGATGTAGCACGATATATTAGAGGATGTATAACTTGTTGTACGAACAAGCCCAGTAATAAGAAGCAAGGCCTATACCATCCCTTACTAGTACCCACTAGACCTTGGGAAAACATTTCCATGGATTTTGTGGGTGGTTTACTGAATACACGGAAGGGACATGACTATTTATTTGTGGTAGTTGAAAAATTCAATAAGATTTTCATTCTCATGCCCTGTAAACAGATCATCATTGGATAACAAGTTCTTTGAATAGTTCTAGGTGCACTTTGGGATACCCAGGAGCATCATCTTAGACAAGGATAACATATTTCTCAATGAATTTTGGACTACATTTTGGGAGAATATGGACACTAACTTGAAGAGGTCTAAAACATTCCATCCACAAAAGAATGGGCAAACATAAGTAGTCAACAAGACCTTGGTGTATCTTTTGAGGGGTTATAATTAGAAGCATTCAAAGACCTGGGATGAAAATATGATCTATATACAACACTCTTAGAACAAATCAGTCCACACTTCTACTGGTAAGTCACCTTTTGAAACTTACTTTGGATATTTTCCACCTTCACCCTTAGATGTTATATATGGACAACAAGGAGGAGTGAGAGAGGACCTCATTGGAGATGCATTAAAGGTAAAAAAAATTGTTGAAAAGATCGGGAAGATGCATTTGCAAGTACATGAGACATTGAAGAAGTCACATGAAACATACAAGGCTAGACATGGCCATCACATAATAGATATAACATTCAAAGTGGGAGACAGAGTATGGTTACAACTGAATAAGGAAAGACTACAAGTTCCTAGTAAGAAGATCAAGGCTTTGTGGTATGTTACTTTTAAGGTATTGGAAAAGGTGGGAGATAATGCCTATAGACTCAATATACCCCAATACATGCACATTTACTCAGTAGTGAATGTGGAGAATCTCAAACTCTATGAGCCCTCCATGTTGGATCAAGAGGAGGAACAAGTCCTACCTTCCATAGAGGATTTAGCACCAGATGCTCATGTAAAGTTGGCAAAGGACATAGTTTTGTAGAATTGGTCAAGAAATACAAGATAGGGAGAGCATGACCTTTGGAAGGTTGGGTTGAAAGGACAACTTATAGGCAAATAAAAGTGGTAGTTTAGGGAGAAGGTAGAGGAAAAATTTCCTCACCTCATTTAGTAAAGATTTTAGGGACCAAAAGTCTCCCTAAATGGGGACGTATGATATGAATTGGATCATTATATTATTTTCATCTATATTGATGATTTCAAAGTGGAAAAAAATGGAGGACTCAACTTGTAGGGTCATTTTAGTCGCAGGTCCCAGTTTGGAAAATTTGGGTCTAGAACCTTCGTGAGAAATTTTTAGTAATCAAACAAAATTTTATGGGTTAAAAATTTCCTAGAATATATTTTACCCCGTGACACCATTCTACACATCGAGACCTTTCCAATGATGAAAACATTGTGTCAATTGGAGCTCGTATGCAAAAGTTATGCCTCTCGCAAGTTGACCTACCATGTTGACCACCATGGTGCGAGAGGATGCCACATTAGCCCCTATTACTCATGCATATGAGGCTAGCCACACATTTAATTTCAAGAATATTCTAGAAGGTCCAAAACACTATCACAATTGAGGTTTGAGGAATTCAAAAGTCTACCCCTAGATGGCTATCGAGCTATGTTAAATATCAGGTCACTAGGAGTAGAAGGGGTTTCACTGTATGTTATTGTATTTTGTTCCATAACATAGTAGAGCAACTAGGAGTGGGAAATTAGAGAGAATAACATAGGGGGTTAATGGTCTGTAGTAGCCTAATAGTCCACATGTCTCAAGTAACTCCATAGAGAGTGCCTTATCCTTTGTACTTGGATTATTTCCATACTAGAGAAAAGAGAGTAGAGCAACCTCACATTCTAGCTGGGTTTTATCCCGTAAGGGTTTCCCAAAGAAAATATCTGTGTTATTTAGTGGATGGTGTGTGATTGTATTTTACTATTCTCTACTTTATGCATTTTATCTATTTCATGCATAAGTAGAAAAACAATAATTAAGTATTCCAGAATCTGAAGGAATTTAACCTTCATAGTGTATATTTCAGTTTATTTATCATATCTGTTGCGACGAACTGTTTCTGTGGAATATCCACGACACTTTACAAATCAATCAGTTGAAAATAAGATAAAAAAGTATTTTGTTTTTCCCTCCAAAGCTATTTACCCTTATGTTTGACACCATCATCTTGGATCCTATCGATTCTTTAAAGTTGATGTTGATAGCACATTTCTTTGTTTTGAGGCCTATTTTTTACCTAAAAAATTCTCTAGTAGGCTAAGATTTGTGAGATCCCAAGGAAAGAGGAATGCCAAGTGTTATATCTCTTTGATTTATTGGAGGGTTTCTAACAATAGTAATCAATTAAATCTTTCATGGTACCAAATGATGATATATTGTACCCTTAGCCATACTATCCAATAACTTGGTACATGAGAGTGATCTCCTCTAGTGTTGTTCTTGGTGTACTCTAGCAATAGAATGGCCACAATTTTATGTAAGACTAGTTTCAAGTGCACCTAAAGAGTTTCCAATATACCCAAGGGTACATGGAAGAAAATTATGTATGCAAGTGTTGTATGATGTGGTACTACTCAAAGGGGTACCAAAAGAGGTTACAAGGGTGTCCAACCAAGTGACACAGCTTGTATTTTTTGTGTGTATTCTTACTCGACTATAATTTTACTCATTGAATGATAGATCTCTATGTTATTTAAAGATGTTGGAACACATCTCTAGCCTCAAAAAAATTTGCTAAAATCTGGAGGTGTGTTGGCTTGGGAAAGAGCTTTGATACCACTTGTAGTGTTCCTTAACCCTTAGAATTGAAACACAAGGCAAGTATACAGATAGTATAATTGCATAAAACTATATACAAGATACAAATAAGATGAAATATGAGAAATATATCCTTGTATTATGATATTAGAAGAAATAAATAAATGT
>SNQJ01S0000658.1:189409-202363 GCA_010110895.2 Picea sitchensis | reverse complement strand
CAAGGAGCATGTAATGAATATGGGACTTGGTTCCATTATGTAGTTTCTCATTGTATGGACAATGTTATTTTAATGAAATTCTTAATTATTGTCATGTTTTCCTCATATTTATGTGCACCTTAATTTAATTTGAGAGAATTCATCTGTGTAGGAACAAGAATAAACATAAGGTTTACTCATTAAGAAATTGTTGCCACATAAATTATAAAAGAAATAAATACATAGTAATACATGGAAGATAATACTCGTCATAAGAGGACTTATCACCATGATTCATGTACCTATTACTTAATACAGATTATCAATAGGTTTTAAGATGAGAAATTAAGATTGGAAGTATGGACCAAGTGGGAGAATGCAACCTCCCTTATCGTATTGAACCGCCGGAGCTCATTCGGAAACCAACCAACCAGAACCGTATTCCCCTTAACCGTATTGAACCGCCGAAACCAACCGGAATTGTATTCAACTTCCACAGCTCATTCGGAAACCAATAGGATGTAATTGTTTTCTTGTTGGGAGCTTCTAGAATGTCCATTACTCCATCTACATTTCTCTACCTAGATATGTGGAACAGTTAACACATAGCCAACAAAAGCTTGATGGAAGCTTGGTTATAAAGACTTCTGTTTGGTCCCCAAGCTTGCTTAATTCAATCAATTCCCTTCAGTCTTACACCATCAATCAGAGTGAGTAGAGCTTGGAAGTGCCATACTGAAAGAAAAACTAGTGTGGAACTAGGAAAACTTCTACAACAATTATCCAAACTCAAACAACATCAATGGCTGGAGGTATGATCCATTTGGCATCTAAATTTCGATTATTTTAAAGAGTTTTTATTCCGCATATTTTAGAATCGAATTAATACTAACACTTGTAACCTCCAAGGAGGAAACACATGTTCTTAACCATTAGGCCCACTCAAGATACACTTTAGGAAAACAATTTTCATCCCTTCATAGATTACTCATAAAGCCACCATTACATAAGAGAAGCAATTTGTTATATTGAATCTTTGATGATAAAAAAAAATTACTATTATTATTATTTTAATATCTAAAAAATCATTTTTGAAGTAAACTGACACTTAAAAACGTGAAAGTCATTATTGCATCAACACAAAGATTCCCTAATCTACCCAAGATAGTAGGGAAAAAGCATGAGTTGTAGCTTCTGCATTTAACATAGCACAACCTTTTCTCAAGAAACTCATACATATTGTCTTTGAATAACTATAGAATATTGAATTCAAACCTAGCTTATTTTGGTTATTTTTTCTTAGGGATTTTAGGCCATGTGCCTCTTTTCGTCTAAAAAAAGGTTTTGATGTCATTTCCTATTTCCCAAAAAGTGTGTTCCTATATTAGGGATCTATTGCAGTTAGTTTTGTTCTAGATGAGAGAGTCGATGTGGTTTTCATTCCATATAATCAGCTGGTCCTCTCGCACTATGCTAGCATACTTTTTCTTCCAGAGTTTTTCCCAGATTTTGGTGGT
This sequence comes from Picea sitchensis, assembly GCA_010110895.2. Lineage (NCBI taxonomy): Eukaryota > Viridiplantae > Streptophyta > Pinopsida > Pinales > Pinaceae > Picea > Picea sitchensis. Next base: position 200,867 of record SNQJ01S0000658.1, on the reverse strand, counting down.
ATTCTTGATCCACCTCCACCATATTTTCACCCCCAAAACCTGGTTGAGGGTTTGCGGATCCCTTAAACCCAAGCCCCCTGTATGTTTTGGTTTGCACAGTTCTTTCCTGGTTGATGGGTTGCTTGTTCCTCCTTAGAAATAAGAGTGATGAAGGTTGCACTGAGAGCTGATAGGACTTTCCCTGACATTCTTGAGTTTTCAATGGTCATCCATACCTCCTCCCTAACCAGGGGCCAGCAGTGGCGGAAGAAATCCATGGTAAATCCATCCGGTCTTGGGGATTTCTCGGTCGACATTTATTTCATAGCTTGCTTGACTTCCTCAATTGTGAAAGGTCTTAGGAGGGTCGGATTTTGTTTTGAGGTGATGAGAGAGGGAAAATTTCTGGTGATTTTCTCAATTGCTTTAGACTCGTCATTTTGAGGCTCTGTGAAGAGGTCATGATAGTATCTCACCATTTCTTGTTCTATATCTACATTTGTGGTTATATTCCAACCCTTTGCATATTCCATCTTCGTGATTATGTTAGTATTACTGCACTGGATCATTGCTCTGTGGAAGAATTTTGTGTTTTTTTCTCCTTCCTTCAACCACCATACCCTGTATCTTTGACGCCAAAGTATTTCCTCTTGAGCATTTCAGTCTTCCATTTGTTGATTAATTCATGTTTCCTCTTCCTATAACTGCTCTGTAAGCCCTTGATGAATGGTTTCTTCCTGAATTCTTTTCATTTTCTGTTCCAGAACTCGTTGTGCATGGAATATGTTTCTGAAGGTGGTTTTGTTCCAAAGTTTCAGGCACATCTTGAAAATTTTCAAATTTTGTTGATAGAAGAACATTATTGAGCCATGCTAAATGGTTTCCTCCTCCATCGATTGATGGTGATTCTCTTGATAGTCGGGGTGAGTGAGACAATATTTTTCAAATTGGAAGGGATTTTTCCTAGGTGACCTTGCAATGTCCATCCAGAGATGAATAGGCTAGTAGTTCGAGCCTGAGATTGCTAGGACACTCGCTTCCATGGATAATCCATCCATCATCAGTGTCTCTGAAACAAAGAAATGATCCAGTATACAAGTTATGTGTTGAGACCCTGACCTTCTGTTCGTCCATGTATATTCCCCACTTTTGTTTTCTATGTCTATTAGACCTAGTTCCTTAATGGTGTCTTTGAATTCCTCATAATCACATTATAGCTGAAGGATTCCCCCTAATTTCTATTCAAGTGAGACAAGCATGTTTAATTCCCCCCCAAGAAACCAACAACGTCCTCTGGCGATGTTTCTTATTCCTTTCAGGATTTGTAAGAAGTTCTTCTTATCATATTGGATCGAGGGTCTATATACGTTGGTGATGATCCCATCTTTTTCTAGCCCTATTTCTCTATATTATGTTGAGATTGTCCATCTGGTCGTTAGGAATCCTTCTAGGATAACTATAAATGGATTCCATAGGATGGATTTTCCACCAGTTTTCCCTCTAGAATATGTATGAATTTTGTTAGCTTGTTTCTATTATTGTGTTAGAATTCGATCCATCTCCGAGCCAGAGCATTTTATTTCTTGCATGAGTAGTATATATGGATTTTCTTCTATTATGCGGGATCGTAGAAGCCTCTGATTTATTCTCCATTTTAAGCCTATTATGTTCCAAGATATTATCTTCATGGGGAAGGAGGTGTGGGGAGGGACGAGAAGTTGTCGAAGATTAATTGGATCTAAACAGAATTAACCATGAAATTGCATACCTCCTTGATGAGTTGTTGAGTGTACTTGCGACCTCGTTTCTTTTCATCCTTAGCTTTGTTATGATTGTCCTTAAGGTGGTCTCATTGGATGATGAGACCTTTGTTGGCCCTAGATGTTGCTCCTGTGGTGGAGTCCAAGTATACCTTGTGTACCTTTCAACTCTAGTCCGGAGGTATGGTATATAGTTCCTTCATTTGATATGGTTTTTCTAGGTTAACTAGATCTGCCCCTGCTAGTTATCACTCACCTAATTCTATTTCCATGTCCCCTCCCTCTTCTATTTATTGATCTCCTACCCCATGTGTGATTTATACTGTAGGTTTGATTTGTTTTAGTATTGGTCCTTCTGGAGGGATGTTTTTGGCCTTTACCAAATGATTACCTTGTGAGACTTATGCTTCCTGAAAATATTCAAGCAGTTGAGTAAGAAGTTCAAATATATTGTTGTTTCTTGGGGTTTTATCTTGATTTGATGCATGTTTTTGTGTGCCTTACATGTGTCTCACTGGTGCTATCACAAATCCATATTTCATGTTCTCATTGGTTCCTGGATCATGCTTGACTAGATTGTTAATAGGACATTCCATAAATAGGTTCCCATGCTAATGTCACTTGTGACATCTAAATGGGATGTGTTCATAATCAATTGTTTGACTCCATTATGTACATTTTAAACTTGTACAATATTTATTGCAAACATATTTTCAGTAAAAGAAAAGAAAAGATACAATGGAAAATACAAACATTACATAGATATTTTTCCCCTGGAAATCCAAACCGGGAAAACCAACATATTCTATTTTCATTCATAGTGATACATTGTTTACAATACAATATACATATAGGAGCCAACAACATCCAAAATCCTAACACAATGACCTAGATTAGTTAACAACCCTAATTCCTTAACCGGAAATAGAAAACCATTGGAAAAAAAACATGTTCCCCAAAACCGCCCAACAATGGACACAAAAATCGAGGCAACATGAAAAACGAGGCAAAAATGTGACATGTTTCCTGAGGAAAAAAAGTTTCTCGGGGATGCTACCCCTGAAACCCCACGCGGGGGGATTTTTCCCTCTGCGTGCTTGATGCAAAACATACACTGCTACTCTTGCAAAGAACATAACGCATACCCAACAATCTCCCACTTGTTGTTTTATTTGCATACAGGGGGTTACAGGGTTACATAGTCAACAGTCTAGGGCATCAATTCCCATGGATCCTCTACACCAAGAGAACTTCTCAATGCTCACAGATTTTGTTAATGAATGTGAAACATTATTCAAAGTGTCCACCTTCATCAACAATACTTTCTTTTCTTCAACCATGTCTCTCACAAAGTGATATTGAATATCAATATGCTTTGTCTTTGAATAATAAGACAGGTTCTTCACCAGAAAAATTGCACTTTGACTGTCACAATCTATCCTTACATCTTATTGTACCAACCCAATACTTGAACACAATCTTTGTAACCATACTACTTCTTTACTTGCATGAGCGGATGCCATGTATTCATATTCTATAGTTGAAAGTTCCACCATAGCCTGTCTTTTGTTCATCCAACTCATTTCTCCTCCAAACAGGTTAAAGACATACCCACTTGTAGATATCCTACGATCCAGTTCTCCATCCCAGTCTACATCCACAAAGCCATGTATATCCAACACTCTATCCAATCCCGGTCTTCCTTGGTAGTACAATCCATAGCTAATAGTACCACGCAAATACCTAAAAACCCTTTTTACTGTTGTCTAATGCTCCTTCCCTGGTTTTGACATATACCTAATCAAAACTCCCACTGCATGTGCAATTTCTGGTCTAGTACTGACCATTTCATACATCAAACTGCCAACTACACTCACATATGAAACACAAGACATGTCCTCCTCCTCTTCATGTGTCTTGGGACACTGATCTGCAACTAATTTTACACCAACAGGAATACGAACCTTGATCGGTTTTCATTACTTCATATTAAACCTCTACAATATTGTCTCCACATATTTTCTCTGATATAACCAAAGTTTTCTCTTTTTATGATCTCTTTTAATTTCCATGCCCAAAATGAAATTTGCAACACCGAGATCCTTCATGTCAAATTTAGAGGACAACTGATTTTCTTTATGAAATATATCCAAGTATTCCTCGAGAAGTCATCTATAAATGAGACATAGTACACAGATTTTCCCAATGATGGGACCGAAAAAGTTCCAAAAACATCATTGTGAACTAGCTGTAAAATTCCTTCAGACCTCGTTGCACCAGAGGGGAATCTTACCCGATTATTCTTCCCATATACATAATGTTCATAGAAATCAAAATCTAGAGAGAAATTAGACATACCTTCAACCATACCTTTATCATGTAGTAGTCAAAGGCCCTTCTCTCCGATATGCCCCATTCTTTGATGCCACAACAGAACCTTTTCTCCAGAGACTGTAGGAGTTCTTTCTTCTTCAACTCCAATATCAGAAACAATAGAACTATTACACCCATCACTAATAGTGCTTCCTTGCAGCTTATACAGAGTTCCAAACCGAACTCCCTTCAATAACACCATTTCTCCTAGAACCATCCTACGAGTTTCCTTTACAAATATTGTTTTTATCCCTGCATCGTCCATTTTGCTTACAAAATCAATGTTTTGGCCAAACCTAGGATGTGCATAAAACTAGGCAGTTTTCTAATCCTTCCATCTTTGAGCCTCAACTTGAATTTTCCTTGTCCTATGATTCTGGTTGTCAAATCATCACCTAGGAAAACATTACCTCCATCATAAATTTCATATTCACAAAACCACTCCCTTTGAAGAGTCATATGAAAGGATGCACTTGAGTCAACCAACCATGCCTCATGATCTGCATGTGTGCTTGAAGAAGCCAAGTACACATCCCCTCCTTCTTCCTTGGAGGTCTTTTTTTCTGTATAAGGAGATTCTTCAGATCCCTTTTTTTTTCTCAACTTTGGATATACACTGCTTCTTGTAGTGCCCTTCTTTTCCACATCTCCAACATACATTTTCAAACTTTCTGGGAGATTTAGATCTACCCTTAGACTTAGATCTCCCACTTGAGAACTTAGATCTATTTCTTTCCTGGGAGCGTCCTCTTGCAAATAATGCGTTTGTGCTTTGTCCTTCCATATTATTTTGTCTCATCTCCTCTGACAACAAGGATGAGACCACTTCATCAAAATTCAAGGCAGTTGTATTACTACCTATGGCCACAACTAGACTATCCCATGAGTCTGGTAAAGAACACAGTAAACTGATACACTTATCTTCATCTGAAATTTTAATCTCAACAAATACTAACTGACTTACCATGGTATTGAAGGCATTCAAATGCTCTTCCACCGAGTCTCCATCTCTCATCCTCGGGTTATACGGCTTCTTTCTCAAGAATAGTTTATTTACTAGGGACTTAGACTGATATAACTTCCCCAACTTATCCCATAAATCATTGGATGTATCTTCCTCTGACACATTCAGTAATACTGAATATGAGAGACACAGTCGGATTGCGTTCTTTGCCTTCTGATCTAACTTTTTCCAGTCATCTGTTGAAGTTCATGTAGGTACAGTACCTGGATCTACCACGATCCATTGATCTCTATCCACCAACATATCTTCCATATTGAGCTTTCATAGCTCAAAAATTTTCCCATTAAACTTCTCGATCTCCATTTATGAATTGCTTGCCATTTCTTTTCACCTGAAAAATCAATACCACAGCTCTCCTACTGTAACAAGGCTTATCATAGTCCTGAGCCAAACCCTTGACCATAAAGGTGTCCCCCTAAATCCAACAAATCTCTGATACCAAATGTATATTTTAACCTCATACAATATTTACTGAAAACATATTTTCAGTAAAAGAACATAAAATATACAATGGAAAATACAAACATTACATAGAGATTTTTCCCTTGGAAACCCAAACAGGGAAAACCAACATATTCTATATTCATTCATAGTGATACATTTTTTACAATACAATATACATATAGGAGCCAACGGCATCCAAAACCCTAACCAATGACCTTGATTAGTCAACAACCCTAATTCCTTAACCGGAAATAGAAAACCATCCACAAAAAACCATGTGCCAAAAAACCTCCCAAGAATGGACAAAACAATCGAGGCAACACAAAAAACGAGGCAAAAATGCAACACGTTTCCTGAGGATTTTTTTATTTATTGGGGGAGCTTCCCTCGAACCCCCACGTAGGGGGATTTCTCCCCCCTCAAACCCCCCTGCGCGATCTATGCAACAAAGACACTGCTACTCGTGCAAATAATATAACACATACCCAACACATTCTTCATCTTGGTATTCCAGATCTATTGAGCTAGGTAAAGGTTTTGAGATATTGAGATATACACAGATTATTTCATAGGAGGTGTACATTCTTTTCTTAGATGCCTCATAGGATTTGACGTATATTCAGAGGGTGTTTCCAATCCTTTCTAAGATTTATTCTAGACATAATCCTCGAGGGAGCGAATATAGACGGATCCAGATTGGTGCATGGGAGAAATCCTCCTTTTCAGGGTTGAAGTCCTCTATCCAATATCCTAGGAATAAGCCAGTTGAGTTGAAGAAATATGGCCCCCTATCAAAAAGTTGTTTCTATGTCTTCAATATTGAAGAAGATTATTGTGAAGAATCCTTTTGATCCCAATTGAATCTTGTAGTGGCCTTTTAGTTTCTGTTGAGTCCATTTTTGTGCTTCCATAAACCATACTTTTGCCTCTTTATTTTCCCATTTTTCCTTCATTTTATTCCACATTTCCCATAAAACAGCCTATCCAAGGTATATTTGTCATCCTTTAACTTCAGAATTGAATTTTCTAAATTTTTGCATTAAAATTGGAAATTTAGCAGAAATTACAGGATTTGACCAAATCCCGTAAAAGCTCCGTCGTTTGTATACTTGCAGGACACCTGGGCGAAATATAACACTTGGGTCGTGTTCCCAGATGTACAAGGATGGTGAATAAGCTATCATATTCGAAATTTGAGACTGCTAGATGCCCGGTCAACGCTGGTCAAACAGGGCCACTTCAGCAGAAATTGCCCTGTTTCAGCATTAAATCTTGGACAGTTTTTGATTTTGTGGGATTTTGACCATGTTTTGAGGATCTAGAGGAGGCATTCGACCNTTATGGTGATTTGAATGCTACTGGAGTCCTTTCATAGCTGAAGTTAACCCAAGTGTACCAGGGAAGCAGTGGAGGGCCCCCATTGCCAACTAGTACACTCTTTCCTTGTGTTATTTTTAAGTACATGTTTTAGATCTTGTTTGCTGTAGATGATTTTTATCTTGCTGTACGTAAATGAATTTCATGGTTCAGTTACATGCTTAATGTTTTCAAGACTTATTCATCATTGTGAATGGATTCTTGAATGAGAACTCAATGTGCAGTTAGACTTCAAACATTAAGATAGTTTTAAATGCTTTTGAGTTATTTTATGCTTTCAGTATTTTGATTTAATTTGATGTTAATGAATGAATGAAAGAAGACAATGAATGAATCTCTTGAATAAGAGTTTTGTTCTTCCAACATTTGATAGTTCTTAAACTTTCTCTTGAATGCTTACTGTTTTCACTCTTCAGAAAAACAAGTGCTGATTATTGTTATGAGGACTATGAAGATGACTTCTGAATAGAAGCTTAGTTTCTCTTTCACATTCAGCCTTAGAATAGGTTTTATGCTTACTATTTTTTCCATTTAGAAAAACAAGTGTTGATTACTGTTATGAGGACTATGAAAATGACTTTTGAATAGAAGCTTAGTGTCTCTTGCACAATCAGCCTTAGATAGGTTTTTGGGTTATCTCCATAAAAGATAAAAACTATCTCTAAAATCCATATACTTTGGACATGCCTCTAAGTCTTACAAACACCGGATTGATAATAAATGCACTCTAATTTACTTGGGTAGATTTGGAGCTCAACAATAGTCACGGTGAATTCTCCTGCTTCGATTTGGCTTAACTCTGGGAGGAAATATGACCTGTGATGAAGATATTCCCAAGGTTTGTCTGGACTAGTCATTGCTTCGATTACTTCTTCGTCAGAGGGAAATACTAAGTCTAACGAATCAATGTTAGCAAGAGAATCATGAGCCCAAATAGGCTCTAGAAGTGGATCTAAATCTTGTGCAGGAGTTGGATCAATGTTAGCTGAAGCTTGTTGGACTAAAGAGTACGCTACTTCAGTGGTGGACAAGGGAATGGACATACCCGGGTGCCCTGCCTCATCCATCGTGGATGACGGGGAAGGAAGTATCCATAGATCATCGAAGTAAGTCGTGCGAAATGACGAAACTTGAAAAATCTCAACCTTATGGTGATTGGATATAAACTTGATATCGCCTTGAGGGGGCAGGTAATCGAAGGTTCCCATCAAAGATGGGCACAAACCAACCCCTACATTGACGACACCTGGTTGAGGATTATCAATCATCGGGACCATGGATTCCCCCAATGCAGGGTTAGGTCTCGAGAAAGACAATTGATTGATGGTCACTATCCGACCCTCATGTGGAAACAACAAGAACCAAAAAACTGTAGCAACCACAACTTGCATGGCGTAAGTCCAACTCCTTCCTAACAAGAGGTTATAATCGAGGGGAGCATTGACTACCTCTACTTCGACACACATGGTCTTCCCTCCTAACTGCACGGGGAAAGAAGGAATGATGTCATGTGGTTGGAATGAATGATCGTCGAAAACGGTGAGGAGAGTAGGTGATGGAGACAAAATGGGTTGGCCAATGGCCTTCCAACAGGCCAACGACATAATGCATGTCGATGTGCCATCATCGACTACCGTGCAAAAGATATTTTGAGTAAAAGTTTTCATGGGATAAGCCACTACTATCTGAAACGCTACATGGTAAGGAAGACGAGGTTTTAATTTGGTTGTATCTAACATGATGGTACCCGAATTACAAGTCTCAGTAGAGCCCAAAGCGGTTAACAAGGATTTCCTTTGAGCAAGGCAACTTTGGAGGACCTCCAAAGAAGACATCGCACAAGGGGTTTGTGATAAATCTTCCACCATAGAGTAGTTCTGGGTGGCCCTTGCGCTTGGGTTATGAGAATCTTTTTTAAATGTACCTTTTGGAATGAGTGTCATTGTTTTCCCCAACATCTTCTCAATATGTAGAGGAAGAGATGGGAGGTCAACTTCTTTACCTTTCTCAGAAGCACTTGGTTTACTATAGTCGTGCGCTCTAGTCGATATAAAAGCATCACCCCTAACCATATATACGTTCGCAGATGCAGGGTTGTTCGGAGGTGGGTAGGTTTCTTGGCTACCCCCTTCCGTGCTTGCAGAGGCTAGAGTTAGATTTTTCCCATGTTGAAATGGATTAGTCAACACTGCCTGTTGTTGCTGTGTGACAAATTTTTGGGCCTCTGCAAGTCGAGGACATAGATGGTTCGGGTGGTCTTCCACACATAAGTTGCATGGATACCTCGCCTTCCTTTTTTCAGTGTTGTCCCTACCAGCATTATCGTTGGATTTTTTGTCCCCCTTACCCTTTTTTCATTGTTTTTTCTTCCCTTCAAGCTACTGGGTGGCCTTTGGGTTAGTCGACTGCACTGTGTGTACGTCCGACATTTTGGTAGGGGGAGCAGCCAAAGCAGTAGTTTGGTTGGACGCTGTGTGTTGTATGGATAACTGTTGCAACTTCTTTGTCAATTGCTCAACGGGCTTGGTTTGTGTTGAAACGACAATACCATCGGCATGTGGTCCAACTCTCTGTCTAGTTTTATCCAGTATTGAACGTGGAACATCTGGAAAGATGTTGTATAATAAATTGGACTAAGAATAGATGAGCTCAAACTATTGAGCCCTCATGATGGCATCTTCTTCGGAGAAAACCCTTGATGTCACAATGTCTTTGGATAACTACGGGACCAAAGACTTAAGGAACCACTCAAGAAGGAATGCTGGTGGGACTGGTACCTTGATTAAACCCTTCTGACGTCTCCATTCTCAGATGTGATCAGAGATATGGTCCGCTATTGTCTGTTCAAAATTGGTGAGAAGCTTTGTGCCAGCATTGTATCTCACAGTTAAATGGAAATGGTTCAGGAAATCCATCGCCAGTTTGCCAAAAGAAGAGTATCTTGAGCGATCGAGCTCAATGTACCATTTCGCAACACTCCCAATGAGAGTACGTTGAAGAAATTGCAACTGTACGGAGTCATCTTTCAATGAGTTAGATGAGCACCAAAGATGGAAGGTAGTCACATGATCTCCTGGATCTTCGTTAGGCTTGGCTTCGAACTTTGGAATGTCCGAAGGCAACTTCGTCAGCATAGGAGGCCAACGGAGATCATGACAAATAGGGTCATTCAACAACCTTGTCAAATGTAGCAAGTGTAAAGTCGTCAGGAAAGGTAGTTTGGGTTGTTACTGATAACCTGGGAAAAAGGGACCTGGAGTTTGACTGGCACCAGGTTTCCAGGAAAAGTTTGGCTGCTGGCTCGGATTCTGGTAGAAACCATGGCCCTGACCAGCGTAAGGATTTTGCATATGTGGAGACATCATCGGTTGATTTCCAAAATAGGACATAGATGGTTGGGCATGCATTATATTCAAAGGACTTTGGGATGGATTACCCCATGCCGGTCTCGTGGGGATAGGCATAGTAGTTTGTCTGGGGTTCCATTGATTGTGGAAAGAATTACCCCAGATCGACATTTCGGAGGAGGGAACGGATCCCTCCCCTAAATTCCAAGGTCTTGCTAGGTTTGTCCCCTGTGCAGGAGTAGATTGTCCAAAAATGGGGTTGCCCCCAGTCGGGAAAGAAACTAACGATAAGGTGTTGTTACCAAATGTTTTGTTCCAAGAAAACGATGTCCAACCTACTGGCATACTATGCGAAGGTGGTCCTTGACTCCCCGCTCCAAATAAAATATTGTGTGTAGGTTTCCCGGTGGATTGTTGATGTGAGCCACTGAGTGAAGGGGATGAAGGAGGGATATGACCTCCTCCATAAGGGAAAGTGTTAAAAGGAGTAGGAGTGCCCCCCATGTGACCTTGTAGAGGAGTGCTAGATCTCCCTGCCCCTAGACCTAAAGTCTGTAAAGTGGAGTAGGAATGTACAGGACTTGTACATGAACTAGGCATCCTGTATGAGAATGGAAGGCCTGTCACACTTGGTGTGAAAGGGGTTGTGGTCGCCGCCAAAGATGGGATCGGACCACTATGCAAAGTAGTTGCGATCGAGACCATGGTGGCTCGGACTGATGACGGTGGGTTAGGAGATGAAAGTTCTCCTGTGGTGACAACTGTGGTGGGAATTGAAGAATTCCCAGAAGGAGTAATAGCATTTGTTTCCATTGCTGTGTGTGACACTGTCTAGCGCTCGTGAAATTGAATTGGTACAATTAAAGGTGGTAGGAAATCAGTGGTTGGGGTTTCAACCAGGCCAAGAGCGGTTGCTTCAAGGTCCAAAATGGTCGATTCCTTCGGAAGTTGTTCGGGCACAATGGTTTGTAACTTGGTCGCTTCAAAAGACCCCTGTTGGTCTAGCTTTCGCCTTAATGGTGGCGGGGGTGCCTCCACTATAACTGGAGGTAGGCCAAGAAGCCTTCGTTACTGGTGAAGCTCGGGGTCCTCCACTGTGTGAGAAGATCCAAGAAACTCTAAAGGTAGTCTAAACATTCAAATGTAACACACAC
>SNQJ01S0000658.1:148961-189359 GCA_010110895.2 Picea sitchensis | reverse complement strand
AGATAGGTTTTTGGGTTATCTCCATAAAAGATAAAAACTATCTCTAAAATCCATATACTTTGGACATGCCTCTAAGTCTTACAAACACCGGATTGATAATAAATGCACTCTAATTTACTTGGGTAGATTTGGAGCTCAACAGTGACCTTTCATTGAGCAAAGCTCCAAATACAAGAATACACGACAAAACACTCCATAGCCTTTTATCTCTTTAAATAGATTATGAATAGAAAAACCCTAACTACTTGTGGTCCCATCATTAATGGGTACCAACCATGGGGTATCCACTTAATGAACCTATTACATAGCACATGCATTCGTGGAATATTAAAGAATACCCCTAATTTCACTAGATATTGAAAAATATCTCCCAAAATGCTTTTGTTGAACCGCCCTCCCAATACATCTTTCCAATAAAAAAATTCTTATTTTTACTAGATATCCTATATTTCTACCATATGCTACTATGTATACCTCCCAATACTTATAAATTCCCCCATACCCCACATCCCCCCCAACACCTACAATATATTGACCTTATTTTTCACAATTAAAAAACCCCCTTTATGAATGAACGTGATAAGATATTGGTCAACAAGGTGAAGCCCCTGTGGTACCAACTACCTAGTGGGCCTTATAAAGTTGACCCTTTTAAATTAAATAACTATCCACTACTATATAATGAGCCTTATTAAAAGAGGATAGCCACATACAATAAATGACTAACTCATAGGTAGCCTAAAGTAGGGAGGTTAGTGTAGGACCCTAACAAATTTAATTTGATGTTTACAAGTGACCAAATTTAGTCCATGGAATTTAAAGAAGAAGTTATATAAAAAGAGAAAGGGGTATCTAATGTAATCACAAAAGTAGGGAAGTAATAAATTAAGGCTTAGGTTGAGAAGGCGTTAAAAAAATATGAGGAGAGAAGAGATACAAAGATATAACTTTGAACTCGGCCAAACATTTGTGAGGAAAAACATGAAGAGTGACATCTCTTAACATTGGAGGTTGTGAGAAAGTGAGTAATACACCATAGTGAACTTGCTCTTTGAGCATAACCTAAGCTTTGGACTACATAAAAGGTTTAACATCAAATGCTCTTTTGAAAGCCAACAAGATCCATGTGCCTCAAAGGCGTTTCTACCTAAATAATACACAATAAAACAAAAGATCTTGGATGGAGTTGGAGCTAGGTTTATGTAACAACTTCCTCCAAAATTTAGTATGCTCTCTAATGAAATTGGCAACACCCATATGGTCTTCATAATGAATCCATGATTTCAAATTGTGAGGATATCTAAATAAGCAATAATATTTTCCATGAACTCCATAAAGGTCAAATAAGAGAAAATGAAACATTCTTCTAATTATGGCTCCCTATTACATAACTTACATATATCTTGATCACAAGGTATGTGATGACTAATATCCATCTTTTGTTGGTGAGATTGAACCCTAAATTTCCCAAGAAGAAAATTAAGACTATAACAAAGTTGACCTTTAAGATAACTTGGAATGATGATAGAACCATTCTCAATTTGAAAATAAGTATAATAACAATATATAATGGTGTAAAGGATAAAGTGACTCGGTGAAATCTAAGTATACCTGAAATATACTTTGAAAACCACTTCCATAATCACTCCATAGATATCTCTTTTAGATACTTTAGGATCAAGAGTAGAGAGTCACATAGAGAGTCACACTATATGGTGGAAGATTCTTAGTATCCATGCCAAAAATAATGTAAAAAAGTAGTAACCTCTGCATCCCAAAAGTGATGATGGCCTTGCTTGCCTAGATGCAGAGATAACTGCAACACAAGAAAATGATACATTTGCTTACCAAGGCCATAATTAACTAAGTCATGACACTAGTGAAGAAAAATGATGATGCGAAATGATGCACTGGAAATAAACAGGTAAACCTCAAACTCTATAAAAATAATAATACGAGGATGGATCCCTTAGATATATTGTGTTTAGAGAACATAAAATACAAGTGCTCTCAACATGGGACTAATTATTTTTTGTCAAAATGTAGTACACGAAATCTTGCATGATATAATAAAGTTAATTACACAACCTTGTGAAAAATTTTGATCTTAAATTTGACATCATGAAACTATGAAACTAAAGATGAAAGCATTGTCTCTCTAGAAGAACTAAAATAACATAACTCTTATTAATTTAACACTTTGAGAAAAGCCCATACTAAATATTTGTCTAACAAACAACACTCCTAGATAAACATAAGATGTGACAACACTCATTACCTTTCTTTTATAACAAATAAAAAAAAAAGAGTCAAATATATTATATTTATAAATATTGGAAATCATAAACACAACACTTTTAATGTGGTATCACCCATTACCTTTCCTTTGCAATAAATAAGAACCTTTCCTTTGTAATAAATAAGAAAATTAAAAAGGTTTTTTTTTTAAACATTGAAAATTATAACATTAAATTAACTTCTAATATCATAACTTCCACAACCTTTACTTTGTAAGGACTCGTCTTTTATGAAAACATTGAACATCATAACTTTGAATGAACTTCTAGTTTATGTAAGTCAAAGTATCAACTCACTTTGAAAACCTTCAAAGGTATGAAATCTGAAAACCTTCAAAGGTATGAAATCGAGTGAGATGAAGGGCCCTCGAGGCTCCTTATCCATCCAATGCCTTTGTGTGGTGGTTTTGCCCTATTGAGTTGAGTGAGCGCTTCCTCTCTCTACCACCATGGGATCGTTACTCTATGTGAGCCACCCATGCCCATAATGGTTGAGTGGCCTATTTAGCATATAGAGGACGTAGAATCCATATTTGTGTAGTCGAGTATGTGTGTCCCTCACAGACAGGTAGGGTAATGTGGGTTGAGAGGTGTGTAAGTTGTGTTTTTGTTTTTTGAGATTGTGGGAGGTTAGTAATTAATGGACTTATGAAGTAGGTGTAATTAGAGGATCATACAGTTTAATAAAAAATATTAAAGTTTTGTAAATATAGCGAGGAAAAAGTTTGAAGACAAATCAATGAGGTGACTTGAGGTTGGGGTTCAATGAATATGGGATTCTAGATTGTTTGGATGAAGATAATGTGAATGGGACACGAATAGCTTGAGTTTACAAGGTTACATTGAGCAATGGTCAATTAGTGGTCATCTAGATTGTTTGGATGAAGATAATGTGAATGGGATAAGAATAACTTGAGCTTACAAGGTCACATTGAGCAATGGTCAATTAGTGGCCATCAAGAGGCTTTGAAGAAGTAGTAAAAGTGATGCTTCCAATGACAGTGGTTTTAAAGTAAAAGCATACGTAGACACATTGGAGTAGATCATGCATAAATACTAATGATGGTGTTGTTGTAGTAATAATGATTTCAATATGCTGGTTTATGATTATATTCCTAGTGGGAGGGATATTACCATGAAAACATAGGGGGCACTGCAATCGATAAGGACCTAAGAGCAATTAATCAACAAACAATCCAAGATCACTTTTCTTCTAATACAATTTCATACAATTCTTATAAGGTATTCTTCTCACACAATAAGGTGATTAGATAGATGACAGTGGTAACATTGAAGAGAATACAACCTTCATTTAACTCTATATTGTTGACAACCAACTTCTCCAATTTATCTATATATAATTAATTAATTGGTTGCAAAAACATTATCCTAGTAAGATAGTAAGAGTAAATCATAAGTTAGTTGTTGCAATTTTATTTTTGAAGTAACCTAACAAAAAACATATGGAAATGATAACATGGAAGAAAATGCATCTTTCATTTAACTCCATTTGTTTATAATAACAATAATAATCTATTTTTAAGGTCACGACCAAGCCAAACACCAAATTGGTATATGAAACCGCCTTATTTGTGAGATAAAGGATCCTCCACTTAAAAATTTGATTGCTAAAGTCTACAAAAATGTACATACTCTACCCTTATGAAGTTGAACCCGTAACCTCCAACGTATCTGTATATAACTAATTATAACTAATTGGTGACAAAATCATCGTAATTACTTTACATGAATATTGTTAATAACCAACTTCTGTTTATATAACTACTTGGTGACAAAAGCACTATCCTAAATACTTACTAAGAGTATGTCAGAAGTTGACTGTCGCTTCATTTCTGGAGGAACCGGCTATGTACTACGCGGGAGAAGATACTACTAGCTGGCGGGCATAGATTGACAATATTTATCCTGCCCATTCTAAACTATGGTGTGGCCCTGGAAGAAAGTGAATAGAAAAACAAAATCAAAGCTTGTCTATAATCAACCTCCCAATGTGCATGGGTTGAGGCCAGCGGGTAAAATGGCTCTACACCACTGCCTGCCACTGCTACTGCTTTTGATTTCAATTTGAAAAATTCACGAGTCAGAAAATATAAATCAATGTTACAGGCTTTGAGCCATGAGAGAACCAGGATGATAGTACTGCATGTGGAACCTTTGTTTTGCCTTCAACTTAGGCTACCCACCACTACCACCACCACTAATTCAATGGCTACGTCTCTGGATCATGTTACAACACTCTGTAAGCAGGGCTGTTTGGAAGAGGTCATCCATACTTTGTATTTTACACAAAACCCTCTTCACTTTTCCATATACTTTCATCTCTTGCAGGCCTGCATCAAGAAGAGAGCTTTACCACAAGGAAAATTAGTCCACTCTCACATGGAGCAGAGGGGATTCACAGCAGACATACTTTCACACAACACATTACTCAACATGTATGTCAAGTGTGGAAGTCTGGTGGACGCTCGCAGAGTTTTCGACCAAATGACCGTAAGGGATGTGTGCTCATGGACTGTCATGATTGCAGCTTATGCAAGGCATGGCCCTGCTGAAGAGGCATTGGCATTGTTTCGCCAAATGCAAAGAACAGGCTTCCAACCTGATGAGTTCATCTTTTCCAGTATTCTTCCAGCCTGTGCTCATTTGGCATCTCTGCAACAGGGCGTAGAGATCCATGGAAGAATAATTTCCAGTGGACATCAGTATGATGTGGTTGTTGTGAATGCACTAATAGACATGTATGCAAAATGTAGGAACACACTGAAAGCACGCGAGTTGTTTGACAAAATGCATCAACGAGATGCTGTCTCCTGGACAACCATGATCGCAGGATACGCCTACAACGGGCTTCTCGATGAGGCCCTGAAGTTCTTCAAGGGAATGCCTCAGCGGAATGTGATCTCATGGAATGCAATGATTGCGGGATTTGCACAGAATGGACATGCCGAGGAAGCCCTGGGACTTCTCCAACAAATGCAATTGGCGGGTATAAGGCCAGACTCAAAAACCTTGATTAGTATTCTGCCCGCATGCGCTGACTTGGCAGCGCTACAACCGGGCATGGAGATCCATTCTTTAATAATTAGAAGTGGATTTCAGTCAGATCTGTTGGTGGTGGGAAATGCTCTTATTGACATGTATTCAAAATGTGGGAGTATAGAGAAGGCGAGTCAAATATTTGGCAAAATGCATCAACGAGATGTTGTCTCCTGGACAGCAATGGTTGCAGGATTTGCACAAAACGGGCTTATTGATGAGGCCATGAAACTCTTCAAGGAAATGTCTCATAGGAATGTGGCTTCATGGAATGCCATGATTGCAGGGCTTGCACAGAACGAGCATAGTGAAAAGGGCTTGAGGCTTTTTGGACAAATGCAATGGGCTGGTATGCAGCCAGACTCAAAAACCTTTGCCAGTGGTCTCCTAGCATGTGCCCACTTGGTGGATTTGAAACTCGGTATGGAGATCCATGGAAAAATAGTAACAAGTGGATTTCAGTCTAATGTCTTTGTGATGACTGCCCTTGTAGAAATGTATGCACAATGTGGAAGCATTGAAAAAGCACAATGCTTGTTTGGCATGATGCATCAGCGAGATCTGGTCTCATGGAATGTAATGATTACAGGTTATGCAGAGAATGGGCTTGTTAATGAAGCCCTGAAACTCTTCAAGGAAATGCCTCAGCAAAATGTGATATCATGGAATGCAATTATTGCAGGGTTTGCACAGAATGGGTGTGGTGAGGACGCCTTGAAGATTTTTCAACAAATGCAATCGGCAGGCATGACACCGGATTCGAGAACTTTTGCCATTATTCTTTCAGTGTGTGCAAACTTGGCAGCTTTGCAACAGGGTTTTGAAATCCATGAAAAGGTAATTACAACTGGATATCAGTCTGATTCCCTGGTGGTGAATGCTCTGATAGATATGTATGCAAAATGTGGTAGCATAGAGAAGGCGAATGAACTATTTGACAAAATGAATCATAGAGACCTGATCTCATGGAATTCAATGATTGGAGGGTATGCCATGCACGGCTGTGGCAAGGAGGCCCTCAAACTCTTTGAACAAATGATACACTCTAGCATCAGGCCCAATCATGTCAGCTTTGTGAGTGTTTTGTCTGCATGCAATCATGCAGGTCTAGTGGAGGAGGGCTATAAATACTTCACCTGCATGAGTGAATATTATGACATTACACCTACAATGCAACACTATATATGCATGGTTGACCTTCTTTGCCGTGCTGGGCGTTTGCATGAAGCCCATGACTTTATTAACAAAATGCCAAAAACACCGGATGCTGTTGTGTTGATTTGTTTGCTTGGCGCTTGTAGAATACATAACAATATAGAGCTAGGACAATGCGTGGCAGAACGCCTTTTTGAGTTAGACCCTTATAACGCTGTACCTTATGTGCTTATCTCAAATATTTATGCTGCAGTTGGCAGGTGGAGTGACATTGAAAAGGTGCGAAAAATGATGAAAAATAGAGGAATAAAAAAGAAACCTGGATGTAGTTGGATTGAAGTCAATAAACAGGTGCATGCTTTCTTTGTAGGAGAAAAGTTTTCCTTGTAGGAGATATATCACACTCACAAGTGAAAAAAATCTGTACAAAGTTGGACAGATTGTTTGGAGAGTCTCTACTTGACATAACTTCATGAAGGTGTTTATTGAAGTCTCTTCCCCTTAAAAATTGCTTTGCTCTTAAAGCAATGTTAATGCTAGCGATTTAAATTTTTATAGTATTGATTTTAGTTCACATAAGGTGTCTTCAAGGGCCAATTTCCTCCACTTGATTAAGTACTTACAAATAACCTTCTTAGCAAAGCTGTTTTGCTGTTTGCTCAAAGTTACTTCTGGTTCCAGGATTAACTTACCTTTCTTTATCAACCTTTGGATTGCCCGAGATTAATTCTACTTCCAAGGTTAACTTCCTTGTCTTCTTCCACCTTTGGAAGTTTTGTCTGTATTATCTTTTGTCCTATTTTTATTCGAAATGCCACTTGAAATGTATTTTGAACGTTTGTCAGTATAAGGAATTCTAAAGCGAAGGCCTCTTACCCAATGTTTTTACAGATGTTGTTTATTGTGCTCTACTGCATATATGAGGAATTACACGTAGCTGTGGAAGGGGTATACCGTCTTAATCTGAAATCATGTTGGACCTATGAGTCTGGTAGTGATCTCTAGTGAATCATAAAGCCCTTTTAGAAATAGCGTTTTCTACCATTCATCCATTATCCCTTAGCCATAGTATTCTAATTTCTTCTCAACTAAGCCCATTGGTTCCTACAGCTTCTTGTGTAAGGACACAAGGAACTTTCAGCTTGGCACATGTAGACGCTACAGCTTGACCTTAAATAAACAAGCGGAAAGGATTTTCATGCGATCTAGGTAAGGATGATCATCCTACTTCGACAGGGCACCATTTCTCTTCTCAATAGGTTGTTAAGCTATTTTTATTAGACAAGAATGGACACTTGATAGAGTTTCATATTTTGTTTTCTCTACTTTTGAGCTATATTTTCTAATTTGCATTTACCATTTACACCATATTTTGGTTTTGTGTTAATTTAGCCTCCTTGGTTTGAATAGTTTATTAACCCGCAAAAGCAGTAAAGCCAAGCTAAAAAGTGAGAGAGACACTTCCTACATTTTACACCAAGTTTTATGAGTCTTATCCCTTTGGGGTTTAGTGATCAAACAGTCTAATTGGATAGTTGACATTCTTTCTCTCAAATTGATCTCTTGTTCAAAGCATTCATTTCATGCTTTTTTGGGGGGGAAATACTGTTTATAGAAATTTACTGTGGCTCTTTTGGCTTAAGATACTGTGCTATGAAGGGCATATTTATAGCATTTCATACACAATACTTACATTAGGGATTTCATAATTTTAAATATTCTTGAAGTGGGTTTACTTTGGTTCGAGTTCATCATCTTATACGCTTTCATGCTTGAATAGTAGTCATTTCTGTTTCTCCTCCTTGTTTCTTCAGTTGCAAATATGTTGAAGAATGGAAAAGACGAAACAGAAACAGGTTATAGAGTATAATGAATCATAAACCTACTTTTCTTTCATAACAAACACACAAAGATTGTAGCCACCTAGGCCCTTGAGAGGCCTTCTTATTAGGGAGGGTTAGCCTCTTGAGGTCATCTGTAGGTTCGGATAGGAATACAACATAAGCTTCTCAATAGACCTTAGTGCATTCATATAGGCCACTTCCCATCCTCATATTACATTTCTGGCAATTGTATTAGAGACTCAAATTGCAAGCACTTCCTTCTTGCTCAACCTAAGATTAGCCGTCTCACACCGTTCTCGTCCTGCATCATATCAATCATATAAATGCATACACTCATTGTTGTACAAACTAATCACGTCCAGAATACCTGATTTCAAATAAGGTTTTCATGATCAAGAAAACCTTTTATTTTTCAAGTTACTACACATATCAACTATGTGCAACTTTTGAGAATCTGTGTTTGATATAAATTTAGAATTTTCACTTCATTTATTTGAGGTTTCTTAAATCTATTTTCTATGAGTGGTTAGTCTTATGGTTAAATCTGAAATATAAATTATAGCAACATATATTTCACGTTTGTCCAACCAAATACATAAGACAATTAAAAAATAAACATTAAACAAATGTGTTTCAAGAGTAGAAGAAAAACTTGGCATCGGCAAAAAATAGGCAAGGGTCCTGAAAACATCGCCTATGAGAAATTCGACGAACAAATCGAAAAACCTCGGTAAACATTAAAAAATACATAATTTATTCATTTTTTTTCAAAATTTAAAACATTTTTCAATATATAAAGCAACAACAACATCATATAAACACATAGGCACATAAATATGGAGAAAGAACATATATATATATATGTTATAGTGGATGCCAAATAAAAACTGGTACATCAAAGTCATTACTGAAAGTCTGAAACCAATACAAAATGACATCAATGATCGCATATATAAATGTATATGTCCCAAAACTAGCAACTAGCTATATGATATCAAATTATCAATGCCCTCTCCCCCTTTTACGGGAAACAATCAGGGGTTGTTTGCCAGGCCTTGAACTAGAGGTAGAAGGTCTTGGTCCGGCATCAATGCTGGATGGAGGACTAGTTACTCTAATATGTGTAGAAAGTGGTGTTCCACTTTCAACTAGCTCATCATCCTCCATGGTGTATGGATGAATCTCCTCCTCCTCCTGTTGTTGTTGCTCATGGTCCCCTTCCTCTAACCATGCAGGTGCCTCATCCAAGAGAGGCACCTCAATCTCCACCCTCCACTTAGACAATATATCAATATTGTCCAAAGAAATGGCATCCACTTCTGGCTCTTTCTCTATTTGCCTCATCCAAACCCGGAGATTGTAGTGGACGTACACCAAGTCATTAAGACATGGGAATGCCAACCTGTAAGAGGGTCATACAAAACTTGATGAGTGTTGAGGGTTATAAATTTAAATTACATTAAATGTAATTGACTAATTGCTTTGTTAAAGTTCTAACTTCTAACCTGTTGCATCTTTTGGAGTGTATTTTGTCAAAAATACTCCAATTGCGCTCACAACCTGGAGAGCTACAGGTTTGACTGAGTATTCTAATGGAAACTTTTCATAAATTTGGTTTTTTTGTGCCATAGTTCCTCCACCAAACATCCCCAACAAATAAGAAAGAAATAAAACATTAAAGTTTTAAACAATGAACATAATTAACTTTCAAATAAAAATAAAAATTTTGAAATTTAAAATACATAATTGAATTTAAAAAATCTAATGACTTATGTGGCATCAAATGGGTCCTTAGCCTGACTGCATCTTCAAAGCCAAATAATCCAACACATTCTCTATACATCTCTATCCCGCAATTTATTTGATCGTGAATGCTAGCATTAGGTACCATCCTCCGAAGACAAGTAAAGAGGTCATCAATCACCTCATCATCAAAGTCAAAGTTGCATTTGTAGGAAAATGTAGGGTTGAGGAAAATCATTGCTACATGAATGGGTCGATGGAGCATTTTGGTCCACCGACTATCAATCAAATCCCGTATAATCATCTGTCTATTGTACCCAGGGTTACCCTTTCCCTCATAATAAGCCCTGATAGATTCTTTGGCCTTATCCATGGCCTCATACAAATAGCCCATTACGAGCTTATCACCATCAACCAATCTCAAAACCTTTACCAAAGGTTCAACAATGAAGCAAACTTCTTCTACTCCTTCCCAGAAGGAGTCACTGTACACCAATCTAGCAATAGCTCTACCATCCACTCGCATGTTATATCTGCAATCACGCCACTCACCAGAAACAAACATTTGCTTCAACTCATATTGATATTGAAGCAAAGACTAGAGGGTGAAGAAGTGTGTCGCAAAACGTGTGATTGTCGAATGTCGCAACTCCCTATATTCGATGTGTGTTCTCATGAGGTTGAGAACAAAACCATGGTTATATATGAACTTAGGGATGCTCTTTGCTTAATCAATCACCTCCTTGATGAAGATAATTTTCCCCACATCCTCAAGCATCAAATCAATCCAGTGTGCAACTCATGGAGTCCAAAATACCGTGCTATGTCTCTCCATAAGCTTCCTACCAATGACCACATAATTAGCTGCATAATCTATCATGATTTGCACCACATGGTGTGCACCAATCTTCTCGATGAACCCATGCAACAACTCACATAATAATGTTGCATCTTTCACATGTGCAGATGCATCAACTGATTTTATGAACATGGAACCTTAAGGACAATGTACCAAGAAATTGAGAAGGGTCCTACCCTTCCCATCTGTCCATCCATCAAACATCACTGTGCACCTGGAGCTTTCCCATGATTCATTGAACTCTGCCAACCTGACATTGATGTCCTTCTTCTCTGCTTGAAGAATAGGCCCCCGCAACTCATATGAAGGGGCTTTAAACCCCGGGCCAACAACTGCATTGACATCACACATCCGCTGCCAAAATGGGTTGTTTCTAGTGATGGTGAGAGGTAAGTCACTCCAGAAAAGTCACCTCCCCATTAACCTGCTTGCTTCTTACTGCTCCATTTTTTTAACCACTTATTTAATTGATGGTTGTGCTCCAACTCTAGTTCTTGGAACAAAGAAAGATGGGATCCTCCCAACAGGTGAATCTGCGGTTGTGGAGCCCCTCCCACTACCCTCCGTGGCACTGACAGATATCCTTGAACTTTGATATGTCTTAAAAGATGCAACTTCAACTTTCTTTGTCATTGTCTCTTCCTTCTTTCTTTCCTTTGTATTAATTGAATCATGGGCAACTCTCATAATCTTTGGGCTCACATTTGAACAAGGCCCAACATCATGCCTCAAGATTTTGGCCAAATGGTATTTCAACCTGTATACTCCTCCCGTCATGTGTGCCCTACATAATTTGAAATATAAATAATTTTGGTTTGTTCCATCTTGAGGTTCACCATACTCCCATAGTGGATCCAAGGCCCTAGGCATGTTTGTTGAGTGCTATGGGAATTGACCTAGGGTAAAAAAAACACACAAAAAAACATTAAACCCCACTTGAATTTTTTTTTGCAGCATATTAAGTAAAAAATCAACCATCCAAAGAAGAATGTTAGCCATGAAAAATGGCATCAACTAGCTGGCTAAAAAACTAAAAAAACAAGTTAAATACCCCATTGAAATTTTCCAAAAATCCCCTTACATTTTGTTTGTTCTATAAATTATTGGCAAGATGATAAAAAAAAAAAAACACTAAATCTAAGCAAACAAAGAAGCAAGAAACCATGCAAGTGTATGGAAACAATTAGCGTACAAATTGGGAAGGGCATACATACGTGTGCTTGGAGGTTGTGGATGAAAATTTCAAAGATCCAACCGGTTGAAGTTTGAACCTTGCTCCACCACAAAAATCTTCAAAATTTGTGGATGAATTCACTACCCTGCCTTTGCACACCTCAAATATGTTTGATGGCCTCCACAAACCTCTTCCCTTGCTGCTTCACACAAAATGAAAAACACAATGTGCCAAAAAAAACCAAATCGTGCTTTTTATCCTGCGTCTTGGAAAAATCTGATGATTTTTTCCGATTTTTTAAAAAAATCAGGATTTTTTCAAACCTAAAAAAATCGTGATTTTTTGTTTTCAAAAAATCGAAGCATTGAAAAAATCACGATTTTGACGATTTTTGCAGATTAATCAACGATATTTTCTACTATGGTTTCAAGGGAACTATGTTAAGGGCCTAATAAACATTCATTATTAGTTTATTTGTTATATTAGTAGGTCGGCTAGAACCTTTCATTGTATCATTTCATTATGATTGTACCATTTGTCTCATATATATATACCAAGGAGACCTAGTCTTAGAATAATCATATATTGTCTTGTAAATTGGATACTTTGTAAAAGGAGGTTTCCCCCTCAAAGTGGACTATATTCATTGGTTTTTTATCATTTTCAAGGCACTTGGTTCATAACGTTTGGTATCAAGAGCATCGATCTTAGGGTTTTGTTGATTCAAGTGAGTCATGTTCATAGATGATTTTAGGGGCTAAATTTCACCAATGGGCTAATTTTCTATCATTTTTCCCAAAAAATATTCTCCAATTTTCATTTTTTCTAAAAATGTTTCGCCCAAATTCCATAGAAAAAATTTATTTTACCTTAAAAATCGCAATTTTTTTATAGAAACTACATAAAATATTTAGAAATTTGAATATTTTTACAAACTATCGCCAAACATTTGACATTGTGCATATTAAGGACTAGTAAGATTAGCCCAGGTTTGTTGATGATTTGCAACATCGGACAAACATTCTCCCGGGATTGGTCATGGTGATTTGAACAGTGAAGAATGGCCCTAACGTAGTCTTCAAAGGAAAAAGACTCGAGGTGCTTATGGTTCTCCAAGAGGCAGCATCAGGCAAACATTCACTAACAGGGGTGTGCCTATGGTGAATGGCCCATGCGTAGTATTCAAAGGACAGAAAAATCGAGGTGCTAGTGTTCCTCTAGTGTTTGGTAGCATCGGACAAACATTTACTCACAGGGGTGTACCTGTGGTGAATGGCCTTGGTAAGCATTGAGAATACCTTCTCCTAGATTGGGTTGCAGACAAAGGGAGATAGGATACATTTATCACAAGGGTGTACTTGTGGTAAATGGGCCCAGGCGTGGTCCTTCCTTGATCATGACAATGAGTGATATGGATTCGAGGTGCTTGAGGTGCTTTCCACGTGTTAGATAGCATCAGGATGACATTCACTCATAAGGATGTACCTATGGTGAATGGCCCTAGTGTGGTCTTTGTCCTTAGTCATGGTGATTTGACAAGGATGGGTATAAGGCCCGAGGTGCTAGACACAGTTGTGTGGAGATGGATCATCAACATGGCTCATGAGAAATTTTTCTATGAAAGAAGAAATCCAAGAAGACAAGGAAATATCAAGGAAACCATTGAAGAAGAATCCAGAAAGAACAAGAAGAAAATAGAAGACAAGAAGATCAAGTCGACTCCATTGAAACATTGATCCCACAAAAGTACGCAAGTCTAGTAACAGTTGTAGTAGAAGTTGCAGTGCAGTTCCAACAAATTCTTCAAGGAGCATCTTAGCAATTGTTTTGTGGTGCACAATCTTTGTTTAGTGATGCACCATGCTTGAGGGTTCTTCCTCACATTAGGGCACAACTTTCTATGTGCTTGGATTCTTCATTTTTCTGGTGATGTATTTGTGAACTTGGATTTAATTTCTTCTAGAGAAAAGTTTGTTGGGTTTTTCTCTTGAGTTCTAGTTTTCCTAGGATAAATATTGTGTCTATTGTGCATGGCTATCTCTCTGTGATTCTATTGTTTCCAATGCAGTTTTATTTCAGTTGAAATTTTTAGTGTGTAATTATTCTATGATAACAGTGGCATTGAAATCTGTTTGAAATCATAATGCAATAATTATTAGATCTGGAAATTAGAAAAATCAACATGGTATCAAAGATTTGTTGAGATTTGTCGCTTCACATGAAATTTTCCACTACTCGGATCTACACTTGTCAAGCTCATTAATAATTTATTGCAGGACGTTGGGACTAATTTTACCTCAAAGCAACTTGCCTTGCCCTAGCGCATCTATTGCACCTCTCAGATTGACATTTGGTCAATGTTGAAATTTTAGGGTTTCAAGTTTGTTGACATTTTCCTGTAGATTGAACCTTCTGTTTCTGATTTTGTGATTTCTTCATGAACCGATGGTGTATTTTCTAAGAGTTGGAGTCAACAGTGGTGATGTCCTATAATATATGACAACTCAAAATCAAATGGAACAACAACAACAAGACTCCAAGTTTGCATATCAGGTTTGATATTTTATATTGTTGCATCTTAAGTGAATGGGACAATGACCTTTAGAGGTATATTATTGTTGAGTACTTCTACTCTCAAATGTTTAGTAACACTTGAATATTGTTGGTATGATGATCATTATGTAAATGTTCATTACTCAGTACTAATGATGCACTTGTTTGCAAGTTGAATTGATCTCTTTCCTAGCCTAGTAACTCTATGGAAATTACAATGGTTCCAACCCCTTTGTGCAAGGTTAAATTCCATGGAGGTTACCATGGAGATGTTCTTGTTTTGTTCTTGTCTTTTGTTCTTGTTCTAGGCAGGTTACCATGGAATAATGATTGGCCACAACACTAGAAAAATGTTGTTCTGGTTTCTTGATCCGAGAAGGTCACAAAAGATGGCTCTGAGAGGGAGTTATATTGATGATTGTTCTTGTTCTTGTTTCAGGCATGTCATAGGTGATAGCTCTGAGAGGGAGCTACAATGAAGGTTGTAGGTGGAAACATGTTAGATGGTCTCTGGTTTGAGACATGGAGCAGACTATCCATACATGGAGTTGTGGACATGGCAATATACATCCATGTACTGAAGGAGAAGATGAGGAAGTTAGAACCTTTTGAAAAGTAGGGAAGTTTTGTGGGATACATAGTGTCTCATATGGAGATTGATAGTGAAGAGAAGGAGGCTATGAAGGATGACCATACAAATCCATCTAGTCCATTTTTTCATTTTTCATACTATCAGGAGGAGTTAGTAGAGCTAGTCGAGTTAGTGGATCTACCTAGAGATGTTGCAGTGACTAGGAAGAGGCCAATATGTCTTTGTGACACTTTGCATGATACAAAGAGGAATGCAGCTCCCAATGATACTTTCAGAGAGAGAAAAAAACCTCGGAGTTTCTCAAGTTACATAGAGTGACAATTATGAGGAGGACCAAGTGGCTCCACTAGTGGTGAGGTAGGTAGACCTACTAAGTACCAACTCAAAAGGAGCCAGAGTTCATAGGGATTCAACCCTCAAGATCCAGTAGGGAGGAGAAACCTCCCAGGACAATTCATAAGAGATTAGACTTCAAAGAAGGTCAACAGGTGTAGAGGGAGTAGATGGTTCTAGAGATTGCACAGACTCATAGGGAGTCAAGTTTCAAAGAGAGCATGAAGACTCAGAGTGAGCTTGATCTCAGAGAGAGACAATTGGCTCAGAGGGAGAGTCAAGTTCCCCCTCAGATTCAGGTGGGAGAGATACATCCTCTAAGATCGACAATCGTCATAAGTTGAGGAGGCGAAATAGAAGCTTCAGAGGAAATATGCCTCTAAGAGATGTGAGACCTCTTGGGAGGATCCACTTGTTTCAGTAGGCTTTGCTACAATGACATAGGAGGAAACCATTAAGGAGGAATGGGGTATGGGTTTTTCCTCAGTCACAAAGGGAGAAACCAGTGAGGCAACATGCCAGCATGTGTGAGAGGATGCCATGGTGGAAGAGTATCAATCCATCATGAAGAATGATGTGTGGGAAATTAGTTTCGAGTGAGACCCGATGAGAAGTCTGTGGTGACTTCCTGTTAGGGACCTAACCCCTCACGTAGGTAGAATAATATATTTCCATGTAATAAAGGTCAATATTAATAATGCCTGGCAATAAAGAAGAATAAGTCCAATGTAATAAGACCTAATAGAAACTTTCGCTTCTATAAGGATCTTCCTCTAGATGGTTCTTTTGATAGACATATTTGGTGTAAATAGGAGTCGAGGGTATGAGAACTTTTTTCTTGGATATTATTGTAATAGAGCTCTTCTCTCCTGGAGGTTTCCCCTCGAAGAGGCAAGTGAACATTGCTCTCAGTAATCAAAGTACTCTTTCTGATGTTATTTTGGTATCATTTTGGTATTATTGTGGTGTTGTTCTGGTTATATTGTTGTTCATCTGCCATTTCTAGCTATTTATTTTAGTTCTGCATACTTTTTATATTTGAAATATTATAAGTGGTATCAGAGCACCTTCCTCGACATAAAATTGTGGGTAATTTTTTTTCAAGGTAGAGACGTATTCCGACGTCTTTCAGCTACAAAGATATGTCATTACGTGCATAAACCCATGGTCGGGGATTCATACACATAGAAAATAAATGTGGTACTTAAGTGCACATCTATTGGCCACCCTTGTAACCCCTTTTGGTACCCCTTCAAGTGGTAGCGCATCAAACAACACCTGTATACCGATCGGCCTAGATCTCCTAAATCCCTCCATAGATAAATCGATCAGTCACCTGACTACTATAATGCCACTGAGAAAAACACTCGGGAAGATACTCTCTAGTACCTGGGTAGTCGGGTAGTACGACTAAGGGCATGGTCTAGCCTCCTTAGTTGGTGCCCTGAGATATTAGACCGAGTACTACTATTGGACCCCGCACGTATATCAGAGAGCTATAGTACAGGGAAAACCCTTGTCTGTAGAACCCTTGAATATCTAACCCTTGGGACATAAACAAAAAATAGAACAGACAAGATCTATTGCGACGCAACTGTGTCTCCTGCATTCAAGTTGGGAAATTACTACACATTTCTTCCTATTAAGCATTTGGGCATTTCATCACAACAGTGTTCTTCAGATCATAGTATAACTATTGCAGTCATACCTATCATTTTCAACAATTTTTTTTTTCTTGTGGACCCGACCCCCTTCCAACACCCTTATTTGGGCTTTACCCCATTGGATTCAACTCGTTGCCCTAATCGTTGTGATACACTTCACCCATAACCCATTTTCTGTGTGGTCCCACCTGCCTCTTTTCGTGTTCCCTCGTTATCATGGTCCATACCTATAGCCAAGACTTGGAAGCTCCCTTCACTACCTTGCACTCTAATTTCACCGAAACCCAACAAGAAGTGTGACAACTCAATGCCAATATTGCCACCATCAATCAAAATATGCATTCCTCCCTTGTTGCCTCAATCGCGGAACTCAAACAATAGCTCAAACAAAACATTACTACCCATCTTGAATTTGTCACTACGATGATATGTGCCAAGCTACATATCCCTGTAGATCTTTCCTTATTTGACCCACCTTTGCATACCGAAGGTGAAACTTCCTCTCATTCCCATAATTTTCAGCCCCATCACTTTCAGCGTGACCTATGCCTTCCGCGTGTGGATGTGACCAAATTTCATGGATCGGATCCCACTGGTTGGGCAACTCAAATGGAACATTATTTCTCTTTGTATGGCATTACATATGAGTTGGCCAAAATCTGGTATGGTGTTCTCCATCTATATAAAGAATGTTGGCATTGGAGAAAAAATGTCCGCCAAGGGTATCTGGCTTGGACACACTTTGTGGTAGAGCTTTATGAACACTTTGACACTGACATCAACCATTTAGGACATTTGACAAAGTTGAAACAATTTGGCAAAGTGGAAGACTTTATAGCTGCTTTTGAGCGACTGGATTTTCGTACAGAGGGCATGTCTGATGCTTTTTTCCGATAATGTTTTATCAACGACCTCAAGGATGAAATTTGTGCTCATGTCCTCATGGCTCGGCCTTAGAGTTGGGTGGACGCTACTAAAAGAGCTAAGGAAGCCCAACAGGTTGTCTCTTCTCAAAACTGCAAAGCCTCCTTTATTCATCACACTAAACCAGTAACTCCCACTCCTCCTTCTACTCCACTAAAGATCCAGAAATTGACCAGGGCCAAAATGGATGAATGCAAACTCAAAGGCCTTTGTTATAATTATGATGAAAAATATTTTTCGGAACACAAGGTTAAGGAACAAAATATTTTTATGGACATCTCAGAGGATGTTTCAGAAGAGGATGTTGAGGCTCGCCTTGTGTCTGTGTCACCTGAAACCACTAAAATAACCCCTCCCTCAGACCCTCCTGAAGTAGAATCGACCATTTCCCTAAATTCTCTCACTGACTTCTCTGCTCCCCAAACCCTCAAGCTAATTGGTTACATCAAGCATAAGAAGGTCATCATTCTTGTTGATAGTGGAAGCACCCATACTTTTATTCATCCTCGCATTGCCCAAGAAACTAATTGCTATATCTGTGCAGTCAATAATTTCCAAATCATGATTGCCAATGGTGGGTCCATGAAATGTGGAGGGCGTTGTGAAAATGTGCATCTCCAAATTGGTGAATACCATTTGAAATCTCATATGTTTTCTATCGACATGGGCAGTTGTGACATTGTGTTGGGTGCATAATGGATAAGGACTTTGAGTTCCATTCTCATATATTTTAAGGAAATAACCATGAAATTCAACCAGGAGGGCCAACAATATCAGTTCCAAGGCATCATCGTTGGTTCCCCGAAGATCATTAGTTCCCATCGCATGGAAAAGATGCTAAAAAAAGGTCATTCTGGCATTATTTCCCAACTCCATGCCATACAAGCAACTAAGACACCCTTTGTGCTACAGGACCTCCAATCCATCCTCTCTAAACATCAAGTGGTTTTTTCCACTCCCCAGGGACTCCCTCCTTCCCATGGATTTCATGATCATTCCATTTCCCTTGTCCCAAGAAGCATTCCTCCCAATATCTGTCCCTATCATCACCCCTTTTCCCAAAAAGATGAAATTGAGAAAATGATTCAAGAACTGCTCAACGCAGGTGTTATCCACCCTAGTACGAGCCCATACTCTTCTCCTGTGGTCATGGTCCTTAAGAAAGAAGGATCTTGGCACATGTGTCCTGACTTCCTCTCCCTCAAAAAACTCACCATTAAACACAAATTTCTCATTCCTGTCATTGATGACCTCTTGGATGAATTGAGTGGCACCTAGTTCTTTACTAAACTTGATCTTCGTTCGGATACCACCAGATCTGTATGAAATATGTAGACATCCCTAAGACTGTCTTTAGAAATCATGAGGGCCACTATGAGTTTCCCTTTGGCTTGTGTAATGATCCCTCCACTTTCCAAAGCCTCATGAATCATGTCTTCCGTCCTTTTCTCTGTCATTTTGTCGTAGTTTTCTTTGATGATATCCTCATCTATAGCAAAACCTGGACAACCCATCTTTCTCATGTGGATTGAGTTCTCTATCTATTCTCTTAGAACCAAATTTTCCTCAAACAATCTAAATGTGATTTTGGTGCCTTGGAAGTTGAGTACTTGGGTCATCTTGTTGGAAAGGCCGACGTCAGGGTGGATCCTAAAAATATTGAAGCTATGAGAAATTGGCCTCACCCAAAGACTCTCAAAATCTTGCGGGGATTTCTGGGTTTAACAGGTTATTATCGCAATTTTGTTAAGAATTATGGAAAGATTGCGACACCTCTCACTGGACTCCTTAAAAATAATTCTTTCACTTGGAATCCAGTAGTTGCTCAGGATTTTCAAACCTTGAAGATGGCCATGTGCACCACTTCAGTCCCGGCCCTTCCTGATTTCACAAAGACCTTTGTCCTGGAATGTGATGCTTCTGGGAAATGAATTAACATTGTCCTTATGCAAGAGGGTCGACCTTTGGCCTTTACCAGAAAACAACTGTCTGAGAGAAATTTGGGCAAATCAATCTATGAAAAGGAAATGTTGGCTATTCTTCACGCTGTGGATCTTTGTCACCCTTATCTATTGGGGAAACACTCCCAAATTAAGACAGATCATCAAAGCCTCAATTATTTTCTGGAACAATGCCTTTCCTCCCCCGAGAAACAAAAATGGGTGACTAAGATATTTGGATATGATTATGAGATCATTTACAATAAAGACAAAGACAATGTGGTTGCTGATGCACTTTCCAGAAAATTTGAATATGAAGGGTCCCTTTTTTCTCTCTCCTTCATTGTACAAGATTGGCTCCAAGCTGTTCGCCAAAAATGGCTACACGATCCCAAAATTTCACATATGATACAACAATTGTAGTCCAATTCTCCAGTTTCCCTAGGGTACTCTTGGCTCAATGATGATCTTTGATACAAAGGCCGTTTCTATTTAAGTAAACAGTCAAAACTTAAATCCATGGTACTTTCTGAGCTTCATGCTACACCCACAACTGGGAAATCTGGGTATACCAAAACCTATGACCGGGTTAAATGTTATTTTTTATAGGATGGTATGAAACAAGACGTTCATAATTTTGTGGTTGAATGTGATGTATGTCAACACAACAAGGGTGAAACCGTCAAATCTCCTGGCACACTACAACCACCTCCGATTCCACCTACTATTTGGCAGGATATCTCTATGGATTTTATTGTAGGCTTACCTAAATTGGGAAATAAATCAGTGATCATGGTGGTAGTTGATCATCTTTCCAAGTCTACTCATTTTTGTGCTCTTCAACATCCATTTACAACATCCACTGTGGATCAACTTTTCATGGATCAGGTCTTCAAGCTTCATGGCATGCCACATTCTATTGTTTCTGATCGTTACCTAACTTTCACCAACAATTTTTGGCAAGAACTGGTCAAGATACAAGGCACCCAATTGCATATCAACACAACTTATCATCCCCAGATTGATGGTCAAACTGAATTTGTCAACAAATGTTTAGAAACATATTTGAGGTGTTTTACATTAGAAAGGAAGAATTAGTGGGCTCAATGGTTACCACTAGCTGAATGGTGGTACAACACTTCATACCATACAACTACCCGCATGACTCCTTTTGAAGCGGTATATGGACAAAATCCACCATCAATTCTCTCATATTTTCCAGGTGTCTTGAAGGTCCAAGCGGTTGACCAAACGCTTACAGTTTTAGAGGCTATTCTCCGTACCCTCAAAGAGAATTTGGTCATGGCCCAAAATCGCATGAAGAAACAAGAAAATCAAGGTCTTTTTGAACGTCAATTTGCAGAAGTGGATTAGGTGTTTCTTCGACTACAATCTTACAAGCAAAATTCCCTCAAGGATGACCATTGTCAGAAAATGGCACCCAAATTTTATGGTTCTTATACCATTCTCAAGCGTGTGGGACAAGTGGCCTATCAATTAGCTTTTCCTAGTCATTATAAGCTCCATCCTGTTTTTCATGTTTCCTGCTTAAAGAGGGTGATTGGAACTAAGTGACAAACTCAAACCAACCTTTTCGAGTTGGGCGAAGAAGACTCCATTTGGCTACAACCACAAACATTTTGGACCAGCGTGAGTAACTTCTGTGTCAGCAAACCATCAAGGAAGTGTTAGTCCAGTGGAAAGATGCAACCCCTGCAGATGCCACTTGGGAACCAACTACCATTCTGCAACAATTTCCCCATCTCAAGCCTTGAGGACAAGGCTGTTTTTAAGGGGGAGGGCATGTTAGGGACCTAAACCCTCACATAGGTAGAATAATATATTTCCATGTAATAAAGGTTAATATTAATAAGGCCTAGCAATAAGTAATAATAAGTCCAATGTAAGAAGACCTAATAGAAGCTTCCGCTTCTAGAAGGATCTTCCTCTATATGGTTCTTTTGATAGACATATTTAGTATAAATAAGAGTCGAGGGTATGAGAACTTTTGTCTTGGATATTATTGTAATAGAGCTCTGCTCTACTAGAGGTTTCCCCCTCGAAGAGGGAAGTGAACATTGCTCTCACTAATCAAATTTCTCTTTCTGGTGTTATTCTGGTATTATTTTGGTATTATTGTGGTGTTGTTCTGGTTATATTGTTGTTCATCTGCCATTTCTAGCTATTTATTTATGTTCTGCATACTTTTTTATATTTAGAATATTACACTTCCAAGTGAATCTATAAGATCAAGCATGTAATAGATGGTAGCAATCAGAAGTACAAAGCAAGATTTGTGGAAAAAATATTCCCTCAGAAAGAGGGAGTGGATTGTGAGGAGACGTTTTTCTCCAATCGCCAAGTACACTTCCATCAGGACTATCATTTCTCTTGCTTCAATGATGGGTTGGAAATTACATCAGATGATTTTGTAGATAGTGTTCCTCAATGATGTGATTGGGGAGGAAGTGTACATAGAGAAACCTCAGGGATTTGTGATACATGGGAATGAGTCTCATGCTTGCATATTAAATGAAGCATTGTATGGACTCAAGTAGGCACCCAGAGTGTGGTACTCCCAGATTGATGAAAATTTAATAAGTTTGGGATTCAATGAGAGTGATGCAGATCCAAACCTTTACTACAAGGTTGTAGATAGTGATCTAGTGATCTTGCTATTTAATGTTGAGTAGAGTGGCTCATTGACAAGTGTAAGAGGGAGTTGGCTTCAGAGTTCGAGGTGGAGGATCTTGGTCGGATGTACTATTTCTTGGAATTACAGGTGTGACAGAGACCAGATGATATGTTCCTCAGTCATGGGATATTGATGAGGTTCGATATGATGGACTGCAAGTCTATGGATACACTTATGGAGACAAATTTGAAGAAGTTGAGTGATTCTATTTCAAATTCATATTTGATGGATCCCACGATGTACATGCAGTGGAGTTGATCCTTGATGTACCTAGTTAACACTAGGCCAGATAATTGCTTTGCAGAGAACACCCTGAGTCGATATTTGGTTGAAGCCAAGGCAATTCCATTGGGTTGCAATGAAGCATGTGTTGATGTATCGACATGGTACATTTGCATATGGTTTGTCTTAGATGGTGAAGTGAGGCGGCAGGGATATACAAATTCTGATTGGAAAGGGAGTGAAGTGGAAAGATTGAGCACCTTGGGGTGCTTCTTCAGTTTGGGATTAGAAATGATATCCTGGTTTAGTAGGAAGCATGCTTCTATAGCACTTAGTACAACAAAGAAGGAGTATATCGCAACTAGCGTCGCACGTTGTGAAGCAGTGTGGCTTCAGAAGCTTCTTGCAGGACTTCATTTGAGACATGGTACATAAGGGATTGGTGAAGCTTCAACACATATCCACAGATGAGAAGATAGTGGACATTCTCTCCAAGCCTCTATATAGAGTGAAGTTTTTCTACTTCAGGGACAAGCTTGGTGTTATGCAAAATGTCTCCCTTGCCAAGAGGGAGTGTTGATGATTTACAACATCAGGAAGACATTCTCCCGGGATTGTTCATGATTATTTGATCAGTGGATAATGTGCTTGGAATAATCTTTGAAGGACATAATAATTGAAGTGTTGATGGTTCTTTAGGAGGTAGCATCGGACATACATTCACTCACAGGGGTGTACCTGTGGTGAATGGCTCAGACGTAGTCTTCAAAGGACAAAAGACTCAAGGTGCTAGTGTTACTCCAATGTGTGGTAGCATCGAGAAGAAATTCAATCACATGGGTGTACCTATGGTGAATGGCCCTGGTAAGCATCGGGTGGACCTTCTCCTAGATTAGGTTGCAGGCCAACTTGGGAGATATGATAAATTTATCACAAGGGTGTACTTGTGGTAAATGGGCCCAGCCATAGTCCTTCCTTGATCATGACAAGGAGTGATATGGACTTGACGTGCTTGAGGTACTTTCCACGTGTCAAATAACATGAGCCTGACATTCACTCACAAAGGTGTACCTATGGTAAATGGCCTTGGTGTGGTCTTTTTCCTTAGTCATGGTGATTTGGTAAGGACGAGTATAAGACCCGAGGTTCTAGACACAATTGTGTGAAGATGGATCATCAAAATGGATCATGAGAAACTTTTCTATGAAAGAAGAAATCCAAGAGGACATGGAAATGTTAAGGAAACCATTGAAGAAGAATCCAGAAAGCCCAAGAAGAAAATAGAAGACAAGAAGATTAAGTCGGCTCCATTGGAGCATTGAAGAAACATTTGTAAAAACAACAAAAGAAATAAAATAACGTTAAAGGAAAAAAATGACAAGTCGACCTTGCCAGTGAAATAAGGTGATTTGAATAGTATAAATAAATGCAAGTTCATTTCTTTATTACACATTCACTCAATTTATTAGCCAGTGCGCAAGTCTAGTAGCAGTTCCAACAAATTCTTCAAGGAGCATCTTATCAGTTGTGTTGGTGGTGTGCTATCTTTTTTCAGTGATGCCCCATGTTTGAGGGTTCTTCCTCACATTAGGGCACAACTTTCTATGTTCTTGGATTCTTCATTTTTCTGGTGATGTATTTTTTAACTTGGATTAAATTTTTTCTAGAGAAATGTTTGTTGGGTTTTTCTCCCGAGTTCAGGGTTTCTCAGGATAAATCTTGTGTCTATTGTGCATGTATATCTCTCTGTGATTTTGTTATTTCCATTGTGGTTTTATTTCAGTTGAAATTTTCAATGTGTAATTATTCTATGATAATAGTGGAATTGAAATCTGTTTGAAATCATAAGGTAATAATTATCATCTCTAGAAATTAGAAAAATCAACAAGGTTTCTACATTTTAATATAATTTTCCATCATTAAAATTATCCTTGGTCATCTTAGCATTTTCACTATAACTTTTTTTATGGGATGCTCTAAACAAAGAAATTTGGAGGTTACTCAGGAGACATATCACAATACGTCTCATAAAAATTCCAGGTTCTGGTTCATTATACTTTTAGAGATATAACCTATGGAAGATAGGGTTTGTGGCTCATTCTGAAATTAGCTTTGAACGAGTCATTTTGGAATTTTCGCTATAACTTTTTTTTTCAAGGAAGTTTTAGATAGTGAAATTTTGTGGAGACTAAGGAGAAATATCATTGTATATATGGTCAAAATTTTAGGTTCTGTTTTTCTAAACGTTCAGAGATATAGTCCATAAAATACAAGGTTTGTGACTAATCCTGAAATCAATTATCTTGACATTTTCGCTGTAATTGTTTTTCAATGGAGTCTTAGGCTTTGAAATTTTCAAAATCCTGGGTTGACATAGTGAAGTACATGTGGAAAGTTTTTAAGATTTTGACTGACTATACTTTATGATATATTGCTTGTGTAAGTTAAGGTTTTTGCACAAATTATTTTCTGGTGATTTTAAGATTTTTTTCTGTGGTAGGCAAGCTCATTTAAAAAATAATTAGAGACGTGTTTCAGTGTCTTTAAATAACACATGATCTATATGGATAAGGACATGGTTGAACATCCTTAGTTAGTGCACTGAGATATTGGGCCGAGTACTATTGTTGGACCCTACACATATATCAAAGAACTATAGCACTTGACACTTCTTTGTCCATAGGACCTAGTAACTTTTTTCCATGGCTCCAAAAAAAGGTCCAAAATTTACTTCACCAATTAAACTTTCAGAAAGGTCTTCCATTATTCAAGAATAAATGAAGAGATATAAAACCAACTATCAAAACTGGATAGACAAATCAATGAATTGAATGATAGGTTAGTGAAAAAGGTTGATTTGATAAATATTCAAAAATAAATGGGAAGAAAGATGGATGAAAATAAGGAATTGATGGAAAGAAATATAGAATAGTTAGAACAGAGGATGGGAGGAAAATTGGAACAAATGGAACAAAATATTATAAAAGCCTTAAATGAGAGGCTCCCTAAAATTGATAAGGGGTCTAAATGGAATCATGAAAATAAGGGTGGTATTCATGTTGAACAACTTTCCAACAATAATAATTTTCCAGGGGGATTTAAATCCAATAATGGAGTTACTTATGGATGGTTCCCAAAAGGAATGAACCTTCCCAAGGTTGAATCATATAAGTTTGATTAAACATAGGTATTTATCTGGGTGAACCAAATAGAGCAATATTTTGAACTGCATAATATTATGGATGATAAACAAATGATTCACATAGAAACTTTGAACTTTGAGATAAAACCATATAGATGGTATCAATGGGTAGTTAAACAAAAGCCCCATTTTTATCATTATACTTGGGGTTTATTTAAAAGAGACTTAGAAGTACAATATGGGAAAGTTTGAGAAAAAAACTACTTCATTCAATTGAAAAAAATCAAACACTTAGGTGATATTGAATTATAATTCTAAATTTAAGGTATTGGCCACAAGGGTGGATAACATAAGTGATGAACATTTGTTGGAAGGTTACACGTGTTACACATTATTTTGGTCATTATAGTGATCCATTGACAACATGTGTTCATGTTCCCAAAAAGATCCTTTCTCCATGATGAAAGTGATTGGATTTCTCTTCCAAAAAACCCTATTAAGGAAGGTCGTCATAGGCTGCACCATAAGTAGGGTGTGACGATGCCTAGTCGTCGAACTCTTCCCTAAAACTGGTTCCGTAGGTTTCTCTATAACTGGGGTGTGACGATGACAAAAGGCTAAGAAAAGGTCGACCTTCACAACAGTTCTAGAAGGAGATCTTCTAGAAGGTGAGGTGGCATCTGTATGGTTGGGATTCTACTTGCTTCTCTGATTTGGTGGGATCATCCTAATCTCTTTAATCATCTCTCTTTCCCCTATAAAAATAAGGATCTCTCATGGAAAAGGTTAAGCACATAAGAAAGTAATTAAGGATAATGAAGGTTGAATTGGCTAAGATTGTATGGAGAATTCTGCATTGGATCATTCTCGAGAGCCTCATTTCAGTTCATCAATTCATTGTGGATCTTCTTCATTCAAGATTCAAGCAAGTGTGTGTATTGGAGAAAAGGGTCATTGAAAGGGGACCTTGCAACATCAAGGCTTTGGTTGTAATCTCCACTTTCATTATTATATAATACAATGATATGTTTCTTTCCCATAAAACTCATCTCGTTTTATTGTATGATTCCT
This sequence comes from Picea sitchensis, assembly GCA_010110895.2. NCBI lineage: Eukaryota > Viridiplantae > Streptophyta > Pinopsida > Pinales > Pinaceae > Picea > Picea sitchensis. The sequence continues at coordinate 162,094 of SNQJ01S0000658.1, read as the reverse complement.
TGATCACATACATAGGTTCTCTTTGAGTGTGTTATATTTCTTTCACTTTGGTTGGCTTGTGTTCCCTTATAGATATGATATCACAGGAGCATTGGAGTGGATCTAGGACGACAATGGAAAGAGGAAGTGATATTTAAACGATATGTTTCCCATCTCTTTCTAGTTAGTAAACTCAATGATTAGAGCTCAGGGAAAGCGTCATGTTCTATTTTGTTTTGTTCTAGATATAGGTGGATCTAGGGAGATCTGTTTATGTTCGCATTTACCGATAAGTCTCGTAACAACATGGGTGGATTAAAATAAGACATTAAACATGAGATTTTCCTAAAACATCCTGAAAATATTATGGAAGCTATGTAATTTGTTCATAATATTCAAGCCAAGAATAAGGCTACACACAAGTCTACCATTGGAGCATATGCAAGAAGAAAATATCATTTTTGGGTTCATAAGACAACCTTTCTTCAACCTACTTGAATATCAAAGAAGGAAATAGAGGAAATAAGAGAAAAACGATTATGCTTTGGTTGTAACAAAAAATGTTCAAAAGGACATAAATGTTAAGAAACAAAAAATTGACCTAGGAAAATAATGATGGAGATGAAGTGGAGGCATAAACAAAGAAATGAGGAAGAATTTTTCAACTTAAAAGAGAAATAAATAGAGGCCAAAATTGTGCACACCATTGATTTAGACATGTGAAAAATATATGTTCATGCATTGGCAGAGTTGTTGGCACCTCAAACCCTAGATATTGTAGGTTACGTTAAGAAGCAACAAGTTATAGTGCTCATTGACTCGGGTAGTACACACGACTTCATTGATAGAATATTTAGAGCACCTCAATTGTTTTGTATATCTATTGACAAATTCAAGTTTTGGTTGCTAATGGAGGGAGTATTCATTGTGTGGAAAAAATTCACAACATTAAACTAAGTATGAGAGAATATAATTGGGAAATCCCATTGTATGTCATTCACATTGGAGGTGTAGATGTTGTTATTATTGATATTACAATAGTTGCATGAGGTATTAATCTCTACGTGTAACCTTTGACGAGACTAGAATATTCTGGGAAGCAAGAGAAACCCTAAAACGTTGGATAATAACCCTAGAAAACAAGTCATCTCAAGAGAATAATTAATATTGAGTTATTAGTCTATAGGAAGAGAAGTCAACCTAGTTAGGTGAGTTGGATAAGTATAAATAGAGGGTACTAGAGCTCATTTGTACTCACTCACTCTCACAACTGCATAAGGACAAGTGGTGCACATGACTGGAGGAGAGTTGCAACTGTTGTAGAAGTGACTTGGAATTTGGTTATGGTTTGGACTTTCTACCTTGGTTATGGTTTGGAATCTCTTCTTGGTACGATAGCTTTAGAGAGAAGTACGCTACCTTGGTTATGTTTTGGAATCTCTTCTTGGTACGATAGCTTTAGAGAGAAGTACGCTACCTTGGTTAGCTATTGGTTCTAGGGTTTTCTTCCAGATTTATTCTATCTATCAAGGTTAAGGTGCTCGGGGGTGGAATTTGTGCCTATCATTGGGTGACAATATTGAGATATTGTCTACGGTGAAACTAACACACATATTATTTCTAAAAGGTTATGTGCCCACACTATCTTCGGACAGTATAACCACTGGAAGGTAGATTGTGAGGATTTTCTCAGTTGTAGTTGCAGTTGCAGTCATAGTTTTTGTTGCAACAACAAAACCCTAACCCTCGTATTGAGGAACCTTAAGTGAAGCACTTGACCTAATTCCTAGATAACCTATTGTGCCCTAGCCTAGAGCACCTCCCAGTACTCTCAAAAAGCCAAGACATCAAGTTTGAGTTGTTGGTCAAAGTCAAAGGTTGGCCAAGTCAAATTCAAAGGTTGACCAAGTCAAAGTAGTCATGACTTACTCTATGAAGTTAGAAAACAAGTTAGAATAGGTTTCTAACTTTAGAGCATGGAATACAAGGATTGAACTCATCATTTCCAAGAATAAAGTGTTGGATATCATGAAAGGAAAGATCATGGAACACACAATTTGAAGTGGGAAAAGAGAAGGAACCTCAAAATGTGGCATTTGTGAAGACAAAAGACCTAGCATGAAGAAAGTGTATGATATGCCCAAGAGAGATTTACTGAAAGGAACATTATGAGGTTTACCAATCCTCTAGCAACTGAACCTCTGGTCTAGAAAAGTCATTCCAAGGTTTACCGCCAAAGGTTGGTAACAAAGGTATGTACCTATACATGTTCTTTTAATTTGTATCATTAGCATGAGTGTGTTTGCAGGGAATGTACACATGATATTTTCCAAAGAAGTGATATTGGATTCAGTGCATTTAGAAGATCAACACACTCCCCAGGTGTGACTTGATATATCTCTAGCTGTTATGGCATTATGAACTTCTAGTCAAAGTTATAAGTTGAATTTAGTCAAGATCTTATAAGGTTGAGGTCATATTCTCTAACTCAGTTTTTCTTTCAAGAAAGAATATTGTTTATGTTTAAGGGACAGGTTAGAAAGGATACTTGTCTTAGAAGAAAATCAATTCAAGTGGAACAATAGAAAGACTTTGGGTTATTTTATGAAGGCTATCATGAAGATGTATTTCTAGGTACCCTTGTGACATATGTTGACAAGCCTTCGATGAACAATATTTGCGGAAGCTAGCATAGAAGAAGTTTATAAGGATGGCACAATTCTTGCAACAACTGCCAGATGGGCAACAATCAAAACAGATAGAAACAAACTTAAAGAGACTTAGAGGGAGTGAGACTCGGAGGGAGTCAGACTCAGAGGAAGTCATTATTCAAAAGGAAACCAGAACAAACTTGTGACACTTTGTAGAAAGAAAAGAGATGTGCAACAGACAGAAGCATGGACTCTCTCAGACAGAGGGAATTGATTGTAGAATTCCAGAAGCATGCAATCTCAAAATAAAAACAAGGAAGTTCTAGATATTTCTCATTCATGCATGAAGCGGGGATTAGGAGGGAGATAATCCCTAATAATACAATCCATTGAAGAATCCATGAATACTATGAAGTATCTATCCATCTTATTCGTTGGAATTGACATCCATGATAAACAACACGTGTTCAACTCAACTCTAGAAGAATTCTTCTTCGAAAAGAAGCCTTGAATATCCTTGGTTGTCCATATATATTTATGTTCATATGGAGAAAGGAAAAAGTTGGAAGCTTCAGGAAGGAAGGGCATGGAATCTATAATATATTCCATGGACTCCAACATTGAAAAGAAACATGAGGAAGAACATGAAGATTCCAAGAAAGAAAGAAAATCCTGAACAACAAAATTGAACCAGTTACTATACCGAAAATCATAAGAATACCAAAATGATTTGAATCCACTAGAAGCAGTCAGGTAGAAGGAATGAAAGGAAGCTATGATGAAGAACAATGTATGTGAGAAATTGTGAAAAATACTTATAAATGGGAGAATTGATAGATACACGACGAGATTCGGGGCTAGAGGGTTATCCTAGAAGGAGGGAGAAGACTATGATGACAACTTGTTTCAGTAACCAGATATACCTCTACCTAATCCATTACATCTCTTGGAGTATCCATAGGTTGGATTTTACATCAGATGGATGTAAACATTGTTCTTCTTAATAGAGTAATTGAAGAAGAAACATATGTAGAGAAACCTCAAGGTTTTGAGGTATACTAGAAAGAGACCCATGTATGCAGATGGAAGAATACCTTGTATGGATTCAAGCAACTTGGTGCAGAGCCTCTCATGTACAACAAAGGAGTGGTGAAAACCTCCTATGACAAAGGAAGTTTGTCTAAATGGTTCTTCAGAAGTCCTGGATAATGGATTGAAAATCCATGGCAAAATCCCATGATGACATATCTGAAGAAGTTGAGAGACTCTGATCCAATAGACCCGTCCATGTATCGACAATTGAATGGCTCGTTGATGTATTTGGAGAATACTTAGCCGAATGTTTTCTTTGCTGTGAAAATAGTTCCAGGTGGAACCTAGCCATGAGAATTGAATAATTACAAAGCATGCCTTGAAATGTGTTCGTGGGACGTTTGAGTTATGATATACAACTGCATGGATTTATCGATTCATATTGGGCATGGAGTGCAGATAACGAAAGAAGTGCTTCTTGGATATGTTTTAATTTTAGCTTTTCCATGATATCGTGGGATAGAAGGAAACAAAATTATATTGCACTCAACACTACAGTAGTTGAGCATATTGCAACTTGTGATTCTTGTACGTAAGTAGTTTGGCTCCGTAAGCTGGTTTCTGGACTGTTTGATTAGGTGTTGGATTCGACCATGATATATTACGATAACTAGAGCTATGTGAAACTCTCAAAGAACCTTGTGTTCCATGAAAGGTCGAAGCACATTGAGATCAAGTACTATTTTCTCCATGATAAAGTCCAGAGGGGAGAAGTGGTTCTCTAGTATATCTCCACTGATGAGCAGATAACATATATTTTGGTAAAGCCTCTATCTAATATGAAAATTTTTCATACTTAAGGGACAAGATGGACTCGTGGAGATGACTTCCTTATTGGGAATGGAAGTGATTACTCCCCAGTTTGGGAGGGAGAATTGATATTTTATTGATATATGGAAATTCATTTTCCAGTTTGGAAAATGGTCTAGGTTGGGCAGTCACTTTCTAGTTTGGAAAGTGGTCCAACATTTCTAATGGAAAGTCATTTTCCAGTTTAGAAAATGGTCTAGAACGGACAATAATGGTCCGATATATTGTTGATGTACCATAGAAAGTGATTCCCCTTGTGGCCAGAGTGGGGGAATGGTCTAGGAAAATCATTCTCCTTGGAATTCACTTTGAGAATTGATCAAGAAGAATGTTCTACCTCTCTGGGAAGTCATTCTTTCAAAGTTCACATTTGTAAGAAGGACAATCATTCCCTAGGGAAGACTCATTCTCTTCAGGTTTCACTGTGAATCGTACCAAAAGAATGGTCTAGTTAGTTTGAATGGTCCAGGTTCAAAAATCATGGTCAGTCATTCTCTAGGGAAGAATCATTCTCTCTAGGTTTCATTGTGAATCGTGCCAAAAGAATGGCTCGGTTAGGTTGAGTGATCCAGGTTCAACTATCAGGGAAAATTATTCTTCTATGCTTGGGAAGAATAATCTAGACATCCATGGATAATGTTTAACTTTCTGAGGGAAGATGCTCTTCCATATCTTACAAATGTGAGTGGAGGAATGGCCCAGATGACTCAATTTATATCATGACATTGTTGATACAGGTTGATATTAGATGATATGATTGTTGTGGAGACTGTATGTCTCTGGACAATAGCTATATGCTACTATGATGGATGTGATCCACTGGTAGTGACTACGTGTCATTGGTTATTTGCTGTGTGCTGCTAGGAGTGGTTGTGTACCATTGGATAGTAGTTGTATACTAATATGAATAGACACAGTTGTGTTCTATTGGATGACATTGTTCTTATTTCCATGGAGGCTATCTAGTTAGATAGTGATGTTGGTGCTCATGATTTGATCATGAGATAACCTGTGTGGCTATGATGATGCTATCAGTTGAACGGTATGTTTTTTCTCAAGACCATTTCCCTTTAATACCTCCCTAGTTAGGAGGGAGTGTTGATATTATGGTAGTTTTGAGAGGTATTAACCTCTATGTGTAACCTTTGACAAGAGTAGAATATTCCAAGAAGCAAGAGAAACCCTAAAATATTGGATAATAATTGTAGCAGACAAGTCGGGTCAAGAGAATACTTAATATTGAGTTATTATCCTCCAAGAAGAGAAGTTGGCCCAGTTGGGTGAGTTGGAGTAGTATAAATAGAGGGTGCTAGAGCTCATTTGTACTCACTCACTCTCACAACTGCATAAGGACAAGTGGTGTGCATGACTGGAGGAGAGATGCAACTGCTGTAGTAGTGACTTGGTCTTTGGTTATGGTTTGAAATTTCTGCCTTGGTTATGGTTTGTACTCTTTGCTTGGTACACTAGCTTTGGATATAAGTACACTACCTTGGTTGGCTATTGGTTCTAGTGTTTGCTTCCAAAATTATTCTATATGTCAAGTTTAAGGTGCTCGGGGGTGGCCTTTGTGCCTATCGTTGGGTGACAATATTGAGTTATTGTCTACGGTGAAACGAGCACACCTATTATTTCTAACAGTTCTAGGGATTCAATGGTTTAAAACATTAGGTACAATTTCTACAAACTTCAGCAAATCATTCATGAGATTTGAATTTGAAGGAATTCAATATGAACTCAAAGGGTTAAATATGAACGTTCTCAAGCCATCAACTCTCATGAAATTTAAAATCTCTTAAAAAAATGATAGCAAGGGAGTTGTGGTTAAACTTTATTCTATGGAAGTTAAGAAAGAAAATGAAAATAATACAGAGGAATTAAGATGAACATTGGAAAAACACTATAGGGCCTTCCAAGAAATTCATAAAGGTTTACCTCCATCTAGATATCATGAACATCAAATTGAACTAATACTTGGAAGTACTTATCCTAATAAAAGGTATTATAGATATCTCCAAAAACAAAAGGGGGAGATTGAGAAAATAGTAAAAGACATGCTAGATTAAGGTATTATTCAAACAAGCAGGAGCTCTTTTTTAGGACCATTAGTGATGGTGAGAAGAAAAGATAATTATTGGAGGATGTGTCTTGATTATAGAAATCTAAACAAAATCACCATAAAAGATAAATTCTCTATTCCAAATATTGATGAGCTATTATATGAGCTTCATGGAGTGGCTTATTTTACAAAGCTAGATCTTAAATCATGATACCACTAGATCAAATTAAGAAAATATGACATTCCCAAAACAAATTTTAGAACTTATGATGGGCACTGAGTTCTTGGTCATTCCTTTTGGGTTGACTAATGTTCCTTAAACTTTTAAAAGCCTCATGAACAAAATTTCTGACCTCATGTTAGAAAGTTTATGTTAGTTTTCTTTGATGATATACTTATCTATAAAAAATCATGGGAAGACCACATTAAGCATGTGGATCAAGTCCTACAAATTCTTGAGAACAATCAATTATGTGTAAAAAGATCCAAATGTATTTTTGGGAAACAAGAAGTAGAATATTTGGGTCATATTGTTTCAAGGGAAGGGGTTAAGGTGGACCCTCAAAAGATCCAAGCTGTTACAAAATGGCCTACCCCTAAAAACATCAAGAATCTTAGAGGATTTTTGGATTGTACAAGTTACTATCGAAAATTTGTAAAAATTATGCATGCATTGCAGGCCCACTTGCTTCTCTCTTGAAGAAGAAATCATTTGTATGGAATGATAAGGATACTTTGACATTCTCTCTCTTAAAGGATGCCATGTCTTCTACACTAGTATTGAAAACACCTAATTTTGGTAAAACATTCAAAGTAGAATGTTATGCATTAGGACTAAGAATTGGAATAATATTGACACAAGAAGAGAGACCATTGATGTTTGAAATAAAATAATTCAAGGGAATTTTTTTGGTGAAATATACATATGAAAAAGAAATGGAAATTTTTTTACATGCAATAAAAAATGGCAGCAATATCTCATTGGGGGACACTTTAAAGTCAAGACATACCATGATAGATTAAAGTACTTTTTGGAGAAAAGATTTGTCATGAGAAGAACAACAAAAATGTAAGGGTTTGATTTTGAAATAATTTACTAAAAAGGGAAGGACAGTGTATAGTAGATGGTCTTTCTAGAATAGAAGAAGCCTCAAGCTTATATTCTATTACATATTCTATTACTGTTTGGTTGGAAGAAGCTTTCCATGAATGCCAAAATGACTGAACAATACTAAACAAAAAATACAATGTATAAAGGAATGGATGAACTCTTTGGAACATTGGGAGTGGAAAGGAGATATACTTTGGTACAAGGGTAGAATATTTGTATTCCCTCAATCAAATTTGAAGAAACAAATATTAAGGGAGTCTTATGACTCTCTGATGGGAAGACATGAAGGGTTCCTTAAAACATATCAAAGGATAAAAAGGGATTTCTTTTGAGAAGGAATGAAGAAAGATATTAAAAACAGTGTGAGCAAATGACAGGTTTTCTAAAGAAATAAAGGAGAGACAGTAAAATATCCAGGGATACTTCAACCATTACACATACCTAATCAAAGATGGGAAGAGATATCATTGGCCCTCATTACAGGGTTACCAAAATCTGAAGGTAAGGATGTTGTTTTTGTGTTCGTTGATAGACTCACAAAATATGCACATTTTTTAAGAATTCAAAATACATATACAACAAGCCAAGTGGAAGAAGTGTTCATGAAGGAAATTCATAGAATTTATTGTCTTCCTAAAGTAATAGTAAGTGGAAGAGATCCAAAATTCATAGGAAAGTTTTAGAAATAATTATGGAAGATGAGTGGAACAACACTAGCTATGAGTTCCACATTTTATCCACAAATAGTTGGTCAAATAAAAATAGTTAACAAATGTTTAGACGGTTATCTACGATGTTATGTTTTAGAAAAACAATCTCAACAGATGAAGATGCTTCCTCTGGTAGAATGGTGGTATAATACTACCTATCACATATCTATTAAAATGCTCCCATTTGAGGCCTTTTATGGATATCCAACTCCTAGTATCTCATATGTTTTGCAAGATAAGTCCAAAGTACATGAAATAGAGTCACATATAGAGAAGATTAAAGAAACTTTGACAATTCTTAAGGAAAACCTTCAAATGTCACAAAACAGGATGAAACAACAAACATATCAACATCGAAATGAAAGACAATTTGAGGAGGGTGATTGGGTATTTTTGAGACTACAACCTTATAAGAAATCCACACTTAAGCAAAAGAAAAATTAGAAATTAGCTTCAAAATTTTATGGACCCTATAAGATTATTTGCAGGATTGGACAAGTGGCGTATGGGTTTGATTTGTCTTCCTCTTGCGTTCATAAGGTTTTTCATGTATCTTGTCTAAAAAATGTTTTGGGACAAACTATGCTAGTGCAAATAGAAATTCCATAATTAAATGAAGAAGGGAAGTTAATTCTTGAACCATAAAAGTTATAGATCGATGTTCTCTATCTCTTTGGAATAGAACCATTATGGAGTACCTAATCAAGTGGAAGAATATACCTCTAGAAGAAGATACCTGGGAAAATAAACAATTCATGAAGAAACACCAATTATAAGATTTGAGGGAAAAACTTTTAAAGAGTGGGGCTATGTTAAGGGCCTTGGGCCCCTATGTTAAGGCTCTAATAAACATCAATTATTAGTGTATTTTTTTATATTGGCAGGTCGACTAGAACCTTTCATTGTACCATTTCATTATAATTGTACCCTTTTTGTTCTATATATATACACCAAGGAGTTAGGATCATCATATATTGTCTTGTGAATTGGATATATTGTAAAAGGGGGTTTCCCCCTTGAAGTGCACTACAGTCATTGATTTTTTATCATTTTCAAGGTGCTTGGTTCATAACAAACTAAGTTTCCATCCTTGAATGAAAAATATCCAACATATAACAAATTTGAGAATTACTTATAAACAACATATTTGTTATAGACACAATTATGGCATTTTAGCTTCTATTTACTTGACAAATCACTCAACAAAATCTATTCACTGATATGTTAAATCAACATACATAAATAGCACTATAAACTACTCAATTACCATGAGAACATACACTAAAAATTAGATTTTCAAGTACACAAAGCTTAGACAACAAAGTACATTTCATATATACAATAGAAAGTAGTTACAATTACATACCAAGAACTTATCACAAGTTGGTACAAGATAGTCCTTCAAGCTTATCACAAGCTATACTCTCTAATGCATTCAAACCCTAGATAGGGAATCCACCATCAACAAAAAACCATCAACTAACTAATATGGCATAACAAGGCATCAACCAAGTTACTCTTGGCCCTTGATTTTCCTATGGGAAATATTTATGAGTGGCTCGGGAAATATTTATGAGTGGCTCTAGGAAGAGCCACTCATAAATATTTCCCATAGGAAAATTGAGGGATTTCTCAAGATTCATGATTTCCCATAGGGAAATCAAAGGAAATCAAGAATTAGAGCCACTCATAAAGATTTTTTGTTCGATAGGAAATCGAGGGATTTATCACGATGCATGAACTCCCCTTATGTCTAACAAGAGATTGAGGGATTCATTCCCCCCTTAAATAGTGGGGTGAGGGTGTAACCGCTTGATTTTCTATCAAAGGATCAACACCAACCTAGCATCGACACCAACAAGTCCACCTTTAATCTTTATCCAAGCTTGTCTGATACAAGCTCTCCAAGCAAAACACTTGTAATAAACATAAAATATATAAATAAGTACAAATTATAATGATACTAATAAATCTAAAAGACATAACCTAACAAAGGGATATGACCATTCAACCATAGTGACTAGTTAATGCTTATAAGTATACAATTAGACAGGACATTGTATCAATCATATTCTATTGTATCTCCTATTTTATTCAACTATATATATCATTTGTTCATCATGGATTTGAACATATTGTCCTTTATATGTTCGATATGTAGTAAATAAACTTTGTTCAGTGTGTTGGTATAAGAGTAAGTCTGATATTGGCCTTTGTTCCCTTTGAAAACAAAATCATTAGCTTTTGGCCATGGTCAAATACCAAAATTTATTTAATGTGAGTTTTGGATAACATGTGTATTTAGGATAAAGTTGAAGAAAAGATAACCAGTCCAATTCCTTAACTTTCCCTAAAAACCGTGGCCCATTTTTAAAAATAAAAATAAAATAATTTATTAAAACATTAAAAAATCATAGAAATATTGTGTAAAAGAAGAACTGCTATCCTCCACAAAAGAAAATCGGATCTTCCAGCAAGAGAAGTTGCAAGAGTAGATTCACTCTGCCTCATGGTTTAGTTTAGCTTCCCTGTTTCCATTACAACTGCAAATAACCTTTCCAAACAAAATCTTAGAGTGCATGCAGTGTCTCTTAGAGCCGTAATTCTAAAATACCGTAGCACAACCATCGTAAAATGCAAAATCACAACCAAGACCTAGAATTTCATGAAGTTGTTGTGTGCTTTGTTCAATTATATATATATATATATATATATATATATATATATATAAACAAAACGATTGGAAACATTCCCTATTCAATGTGGCATGAGAGGAAGCTAAAACTCATGGCTGACATTCTAGCATCCACTAAACTTCAGGATTAACCTAACGTTATTGCATTCATATGGTAATTGGGACACTAATTACAAAGAAGGATCATTGAACTGTTGTGATGGTTGAAGGAATAATTGATATTAAAAAAAAGAAAAAATCCATTTTATTAAAGTTCAGTTTAAGGATTAGAGTTACTAACTCTAAACATTTTATTTTTTAAGATTTACTCATAACTATTAGAATTCGGTTATGAAATTGTTAGTGAAATTGTAATTTTTCATTATTCAAATTGTATTTTAGATTCCGCACCTTGAAAACCCCCAAAACTTTTATTACATTGAGATTGTAACAATTAATATTTACAATTCCAATAATTCTTTTAAAATTTTCACCAAATTTTAAACAAAACTAATCCAAAAAATATAAATTTGTTTTTCAAAAATAAAATGTTGAGAATATTACAGTTCAAAACTCATAGAATTAAAGGTTACAAATTAGATTGCTTTTTGTAACATATAATTTCTCAACATGCTGAAAATTATTGTTGAGGCCTTATTAATAATAAGTGGAATTAAAAGATATAAAATGGGTAAGTTTAAAAGTTCAATTAAAAAAATTATAAAAAATAATTAAAAAATTATAAAAAGTATTTAAAAAAAGTTGGTGAATTATGATTTTAAAAAAATAAATATTTTTTTGACAAGTGAAGATAAGACAATTTACAATTTTTTTTTTTTTTTGTAAACGAGTTAATTATACATTAATAAAATGAGAAAGTATCACAATAAAATATAAATATTCAATAGTATATTTTACAAGGAATTATAAAAAAAATCTGAAAAAAATTCTTGCCTAAAATATCTCTGTGAAAAATTAATTGCAAAAATAAAAAAGTCAAAAGATAATAGTAAAACAAGAAGACATTCAACAAAAACCTATTAGAAAAAGATAAAGAAAATTCTCACATAATGAACCTTAATCAGGAGTTGCTTTAACAAATCCAGAGGTTAAAAGATGGGAAGCTAGAGAATTAATATCTTAAAAATAAATTTGATAAGTTTGAAAAAGACTAAGAACTTTCACACTTAAGGGATCATAATCAAAGCTTACTTACACAAATTAAGAACTTAAAGAAGGATAAGAAGTAGCTACAAGAAAAGCTAGGGTAGCTTATCAATAAGAAAACATTGATCAATAAAGAAACAATGACCGAACAATTGAATTAGAGGAATCATTATATGTAAAAATACAAACAATGTATAAATAAATCAATACAAATTGACATCAAAATCCAAAAAATTGCAAACCTAGTTTAAGTAGGGATATTTTTAGACGTTGAAATACAAATAATGGAAAACCCTAGTACCTCTACCAATAAACATTTAATAATCAATAAGGAGAAACAAGTGTGTAAAGAATACATACTACCAAAGTGAAACAAGAAAAGACTACAAGAGTCGATACCTAAACCAATCAGTTTATTAACATTGCTTAGAACAAATAAAAAATTCAAACTATGTTTTGAAGAATACTAGTTTTGGTGCGATTTGGTCTCAAAGCAAAAGTCACCACCACATAGTTCCACTAAAGATCGAATTGGGGTGGTTAGATGATGCAGGAGCATCTCTCCATGCCAATCAGTCAGCCACATCAGCGCGCACTCATGCAGGGCTGAAAGGGAGGCGCAGCCTCATTTTGAATTTGTATTGAATGTAATTTAATGTCTTAGGCTGGTGAACCATGAATGCCATGCCTTTGTGCAGGCATTAGATAGGATCGGCCTTTATTGTAGATTGGCTGAGATCTAGGTCCAATTCTGGACTAGACAACCTCATTCATTGTAATTAATTAGGGTAGGTAAATCCTGGAGGGAAGCGCTAAGAGCACCTCAGGTAAAAGAGATAGAGAGATCTCATTTTGAGTAAGGATGTGTAGAGAGCAGAAG